>JAPTYQ010000018.1:14453507-14467501 GCA_029814465.1 Ostorhinchus cyanosoma | reverse complement strand
CACACACACACACACACACACACACACACACACACACACACACACACACACACACACACACACACTCACATGCACACACACACATTCATTTGCAGGTTTTTACCACAGAATGTGACACAGTCATTGTTACTGTCAAGTGGAGGAGAGATGAAGGCCTGCTACGGTTGAGGTGGAGGATTTTTGGATTAATAAAAAAAAAACACTTCTGGTCAGAATTAAAACCAGTGGAAAAAGTATTTTGTTCATGGCTGTATGTCGATTTTCATTACTCATGTAAGCAGCCTATTAGACATTTGGTGTTTTTTGGAAGAATGATAAAAATCTGAATATTTTCTGCACATAAACATAGTTTCATAAAATATCCAATTATTTGAAGCAAAAGTCACAGAATGAAAATGCTTCCAAAGACTGCTTTAGAATGAATGAAAAGGCTTTGTTGTGTGGTGTTTAGATGGGGCTGTGCTATGTTTCATGTGACTAACATCGTCTAAATATCTTTTTTTTTATAGACAAGTGCAGAATAACTTGATCTCCTCACTCATTCATACTACCAGCAATACCAGGTTTTAGTGCATCATCTGAATTTTGCGGTATTTGCCATTTCCATTGAAGTGTTACAAAACAAAACTTCACAATTGGCTTTAAATACACAAACAGAACACACCAAATAATTCCCAAAATGTTTTGCTTTGAGACCTTAAACTGAAGCAACTACTGAAATGTAAAAAAAAAATAAAGAGAAATGTTTGATAATTTTAAGTGTAGTGATTGAACAGATTCAGACTGGGACCCAGTGTTCTCCCATTAGAATCCCAGTTAGACATTAAACGCCAGCGTTTTGCTTCTTGCTCTCCTCAGGGTCCACTTGCATTGTGACTGCAGACTCATTCAGGTGTCTTGGCTCATCTCAGAAGTGCACAATATAGCTTTTGAGGTTCAATGTTTCTGGGTGTGTTTCTAAATTCCACAGGGATCTCTGTTTCAAGAGGAAAACCCACAGCATGAGAGGTGTTAGTGTTCAGGTCGATAAGGCTAGCTGACATTTCCAGCCCGTTCATAAGTTAAAACGGTGACACATTTCAGGCTGAGGAGGTTATTTACTGATTTACTGCTCCTTACTTCACAACCTGCTGCACAAATGCAAGTCTGTAAATACAAGGTTACAGACAGGACCAGCTAAAAGATCACTGGAAAATGCAACAAAGAGTGAACAAATCTAAAGAAAACGAAAAGAAAACAAGGTTCAGTGTGAGGGTCAGTGACCACATCATCCCCCCGAGCATTATTGGAGGAACAGCTTGATTTGGTCTGAAAATATGTGATTAAAGCTAAAAAGCAGATTTCTGTTCACAATCCCAGCAGTTCTTTTAGACCAGGACAGTCCTGAAAATGAAGAAACAAATGCCTCTGTTGTTCACAGGAGAAGAGTCGAGTACTTAGTGTAAGTGTAATATTTGGTGATGTGTGGTTACAAACACGTCTCTAATATATTTGTCACTGCACTCTGAAAAGATGAAAGGAGCTAAGTGTGACTGGAGGAAAACTGAAGCGAAAGGTGTAAAACAGACAGAGGCTGCTGTTGTGAGTTAATGGGTTTGTTTCCAGACGGGCCGGTCTGTGGTTTCGGGACTGTTGACAGGACTAATGGTGGGAGGGATGAGACTCAGAGATCAGGATCAGCGCTGTCTGCCAAACCTCTCCATGCACAAACACGAGACGACACAGAACACAGTCACGCTCGCATTTCACACACTCCCACACACACCCAAGAAAAAGACAAACTACCTTGGGAATCTGTGGCTTTGTGTAAATCTCACCATCTAACGCCAATAACCATCAGCATATGATGATCAAAGAGTGGATCTGCTGTGTTGTTTTCACAAACAGGTTTCCATAAGATTTCTGATCATATAGTCGTGTCAGTGTGTGTGAATGTGTTTCTGTGACTCACTGCTCTGAACAGTTGTCATGTCTCCCTGTTTTCTCCTTCTCCCACTCTCTTGTTCTGCTGCCACCATGGGTGGCACATGCATTCATTTTCACTCTTGTGGGGGTGCTGGCTGTAAGGTTGTGATTTCTGTCTGTATGTGAGAGAGGCAGACAGTGCGCCTTCCCATCCATGCATTCACTGTGTTCACTGTGTGGGCTGAAGCTTGTGCACATATGGCTGTTTTATGCATCAGACATGTCCAGGATAAGCTTAAACCAACCTGGTATCAGTCTAAGGACTTGTTTTACCACATGTTCCAGTAGACAGGGTTATTATCCAAATTGGGGAGAACATGTAAAATTAAAGCACAGCTTTTTTTGTTCTTTACAGAGTTGTTGCCCATGGACGAGGAGGTAGATTCACATAGCAACAAGCACCTGGATTTTCTTTCCCTTTTGTAAAGTTTTTGAAGCATTTTTTTATTTGAGCCCTTTTTTGTTTTGTTTTGTTTTTTTTTTACTTCTGTGTGAATAAACCCATTTGAAATGCAAAAAAATCCATTCTGTCCATGTTTTCCTCAGGTAACAATACCATCCATCCATCCATCCATCCATCCATCCATCCATCCATCCATCCATCCATCCATCCATCCATCCATCCATCCATTATCCGGGGCCGGGTCATGGGGGCAACAGTCTAAGCAGGGATGCCCAGACTTCCCTCTCCCCAGACACCTCCTCCAGTTCTTCCGGTAACAATACTGCTCTACAAAATACAAATACCACAGCAGTGAATATTAGTGTTTTTCGCCTCTGGATTGCAATGTAGGCTTGTAAACACAAGAGCAGCACTTGTTTCTGAGCGAGCGTCTCACACACCTGACCCACAGTCACGTGATCATGTTTTACGATGATGTAATGACGTGGCTCTGACTTGGCTCCGCTTGGCTCTTGGCCGATGGAAAAGCAAACCGGTTCTTCGGAGACACCAGGGTGGAACTAGTTTAGCACGGGTTCTAGCACCAGCACCAAACTAACACCAGGTTCTTTTTGGTGGAAAAGAGGTATCAGATTAAAGTTTCCGTGTTATTCATTGTGTGTCCTGTGTGTTAGATGTGTTTACATCCACAAACCATCTGTACATGAACATGCATACTGTCAGTAGGGATTAAGGATACACTGACATCTGGGACAATGCCACAGTTAACCCCTTAAAACCTGAATTTAGTATATTTTTGAAAAATAAATAAAATAATTTCACTTTTTCAAGCAGATGCTAAGTGAAGTAGGGATTGTTAATTTGACTATAGTGCATAGAATACATTGAAATTTGGATGATGCCAATATGCAACAACAGGCCTAATGGTGAATAGTAATGAAAAATACATCAGATTTTCACGTCTGGGGAGAAGGAGAGGGTTTTATTGATGCCACAAAATAATTTTTCAGTGTCCTGAATAGTTACATGTTCAATATGCCTAAACTGGCATCAGGGGAATACATACACTATCTTGGCCAATTCCATAATGAAAACAGTTTTGCGCAAATTTGTGACAGTCAACGTTAAGAGTTAATTAATGTTTTTATATGTTTATCCGTTTTATCTCCCTCTTTAGGCCACAGAACTGTTCACTATAGAGGATTCATTCCTTCATTACATTATCATTGAAATTCGATCACACAAATTTATGAAAAAAATAAACTTTAACTGGTCCTGCAGTACTTGTTCTTGAAACCACTTTCTGGATATCATAGTCTCAGACAGAGGATTTTTATTTCAGGACCTGTCAAGGCTACAGTGGTAGGGATATGAGCACATGTCTGACTTATTGGTAAAAAAAATCATTGCTATGGTTGATTCATCTTTGTACAGATGTCCTCATGGTGCTACTCACTCATCTCACCCCTGATATTGTCAGTGTGGAATATCTAACATCTGTCAGTTTGTCAAATGACATTTTATTTACCAACAGCTGATGTAGTCCACATCAATGCTTCCTTAGCATGAATGTGAACTCAAACAGAACTGGTCTTAAGACAAACACTGATAGAAACTAAACTGACTTCAAGTTCAATTACATTTACATCTATCAGCAGCTCAGGTTGTATATTACTGTATGAAATACTACATCTACAACATCCAAATGACAAATGAGGCAAACCAGACCACAATGACTTCCACAACAGCAGATATGGATTCAATATTTCTACAAAGAAGATAACACTTTTTCAGTGGAAGTCAAATGGAGTTTGTGGTTTCACATTTAAGACACATCTACATTAGCCACTAATATCCAGGCCATGGTTACAGTCTCTTTGGAAAACATCACAATGCTGATGTTTAGAAGGTACCATTTACTGTGTTCAGCATCGTGCTTTAAAGACCTGCTAATTAACCTGCTAAAAGCTGAGGCAGATTGGCCCTTTGTCTCAATTCTCCAAACGTAGCTCCTTGATTCTGAACATTTCAAATAAAAGGTTTGCTGTAGTTGTATCAGTCCTGCTCCTGCTGTGGTTTGTATGATACAGACATGTGTCTTGTTTCTTTGACATGTCATGGTTGTGATCATTGAAGGCTGCACCTGTGTGTCTTTGGTCACATTTCTCACATAAGGTTGGGCTTAGATTCCTGCATTGAAAATAAAACTGAAATGGTTTACTCGTCAACAGTGGCTGAGGCCGTATCCAAGTGTCTCTGCTGTGTGCCCCAATGTACATGTAACAAACTATGCTGAAGTTTTCATGGTTTTCCTTCAGATTTAGTTGAGGAGAAGAAATGGGTGGTTGCAATTCACTGAGATGAGGGGCCGAACTTCAGAATCCAATCAGGATGTACATTCGAGTGTAACAGGTGTCCTGAACAGTGAACAATGACAAGTTATTTGTCATTTTCAGACACGTCTGTATCACATTTTTACTTACTGTGGGGCAGCCATGGTAGAGTGGGCCGTCCGGTAACTGAAGGGTTGGTGGTTGAAATCCCGCTCTGTCCTAGTCAGTCTGTTGTGTACTTGGGGAAAACACTTCACCCTCCTTGCCTCCCGTGCCACTCACACTGGTGAATGGTCCGTGGTGGTTGGGGGGGCCGTTTGGTGTGGAATGGAGCCATGCTTCCATCAGCCTGCCCCAGGGCAGCTGTGGCAACAAACATAGTTTACCACCACCAGAGTGAGATTGTGAGAATGAATGAATAATGGATCAATAATGTAAAGCACTTTGGGTGCCTTGAAAAGCGCTATAGAAATCTAATCCATCATTATTATTATTTTGTTTGTTCAAATAATCATTTAATCAAATTCAAAAATGAAGAAAGTAATCGATGGCTACAGCTCCAGTTAAGACAAAAGCACCGGATGTCAGTGTGGATCAGTTTACTACATGTGTTTTAACATGGAATGAAATTTAAATCTGTGACCAAAAAAGGAAAAAAAAATGTACTTCTAAGTGTCTAAGAGCGATTTCACCTGAATCATAAAAACACTTTCCCTCTGTGTCGGCTAAAAGCTGACTGTGCTCCTGTAAAGGCTTCACTTTGAAAAGCTCGCTCTGCAAAATCCTGATGCAAGATGTTTTTGTTCTCTTGACAGTCGAGAGCTTTTGCTGTGAAGGAGAAGTGATGCAGGGCGCTCTGCCTCTCCTCTCCATTTCTCTCCTCGGTCCATTTCAGCGGGGAAGCAAAGGTTTTACTCTCTTTTACCTGACAGCCCTCGGATTTCATCTCTCTTTTATAGCTCTGTGTGACGAGATGGAGAGGAAAATGATGAGCCTTTTCTCTCTTTTACCATCTCTCTTTTCTCACCCAGACAGCCTTTTATGTTTTCATCTTCCACTTCCACCGTCTCGTTTTCTTCAGCCCATCTTTTCAGCAGTAATAACCCTCCACCTCTTTGTGTGTCCCCTCTTGGCATCGGTTCCTCTTCAGCAGCAGCTCCTATAAGCACATCCACTGGATAGAACCCAGCAGAAAGGAGGAGGAAAAAATGGAGAAGAGTGAAAGAGGGTGAAGTGTTTTTTTTAAGAGAGGAACAGATAAAAATTAGACACTCTTTCCTTTCTCTCAAACTCCGTGGATAACCAAGTGCTTTGCACAGAGCAGGGGGAGATTAAAGGCAGCCTGTGTAGAGACCCAGAGCACCGATGCTTCAGCTCCCAGAGGTCATTTGGGTCCTTTGATGCCATTCAGGCCTCACTCCATCTTCTGACCTGTCCTCAAAATGAAAAGCCTTCATCAGTCACCGCTGGACACAAGAGTCCACTTAGAATCAGGGGCTCAAATTAGATGAGGGCTTTGTGTGTGTCTGTTGCATTTTCACATTGTTATGTATAATTCAGAGCCATTCCTGTTAGAAAAGCCTTGCCCTTGATCTTGGATCACAATTTTCAAACTGGATATACTCAAAATTATTTGTTAGGCTTGAGGGCGAACCTGAAAGGGTTTCAAGGGAAAAGACGAAAGAAAAACAACTGTGTATGAATCAATCCTGCATCATGCCAACAGTGTTTTAACTAGTGATTAGATCTATGTGTGCAGAGGTGGCCTGAATAACAAACTACGCACCGAATAAAGTCATCCAAAAATGCTCTGCCGAGGCCGGCGGTAGGCGTGGGCAGGGGTGAGCTTAGCCCACCCAATAGAAAGTTAAGGGAAAACATTTATCCAATAGAAAAATAAAACAGACGACACTCATATTGGGTCTTATTTGTGACTGGGTTGGCAGCCTAGAGCCCGCCCTATTCCGTCAGTGATTGGTTGTCATTCCCTAACCGCTTCATTCACTCATACAGCAGCTCACTGAATTAAACCACCCTCCTCTGTCTCTGCTGCACCTGTCAAGGTTTCTGTTTAATACCGCGATTCTCTGTTGGAATTCTTCTGTATCTGTGACTTTTTGACGTACACTTGGGCTGATACATCTGGATCCATCTCATATAAGATTTTTTGTCATGTCACCAAAGTGTTCTTACAAGTCCACTGACATTTTGGAGCTGAGACTAACAGGAGCTTAAAGTATTTACATCCAGCAGAAAACCTCAGAGGAAAACTAGTAAACTCGGGGGTCATTATGGAGACACGTAGCTGTGAAGACAAGTTTTCTAGTGAGTCAATTACATTTAAATATTTATATTTTCAGACCCAGTCAAGTGGCATCAACCACAGACTGACAGTGAAGCCAATGTACAAGCATCTTCAGGTGTAATGTGTGGGACACATGCATTATATCTCATGTTACATGTTGGTTTTCATTTCAGTTAGAATGGCTTTGGTGAGCTGGACAACTCACTTTTCCTTATCTCCACTCTCGATACTGTCATTTCTGGCTCGAAAACATGGAGATGGAGGTGGCCAAAACTAATAATAATCCAATATTAGTCCACAAAGCAATGGATGATTACTCAGCAGCTCTGTCCAGGATCACAGATCTGGTCTTGATCAGTGGGTCTCTACTGGTCTCACTCTGGGAATCACATTTTCCCAAGGTTTCAAGTCAGGACCCAACTTTGGAGAATTCAAACCAAACAAGTGTGTTTTGCCAACATAGGCCATTGAATGCATATAGAATTTTACCGTGAGCTTTTTTCATTCAGACGAAATGACTAATAATAAACTGAGTGAATGCTTTACATACTGGACATAAAAACTGTAGCCATCAATTATTTTTCAAATATATCCATTATTTTATTAGATTAAACAATTATTGGAGTAAGCAAGAAATATTAAAAATGTGTCATGAAACATGTCTGAAAATGACAATTTGTCCTTTATTCGAAAACCAACTGAAACAACGACCACAAAAAGTATCAAAGTAAAAGGATATATATAAAAAATATCCACAGAGAAAAAACAATAACAACAGGATCAAAGTATATATCAAAATATATATAAATATAAACAACAAACAAGTTCAATGACATCTACAAACAATATGTGCACTGCAGTCTTCAACACATTTGGATCCAACTTAATAACTTACAAACAACATGGAACTAACATACAACAGAAAAAAATCAAGACAAATATTTGTAATGTATGTGTCAAATCTTCAAAGTTTAATGGAGTAAGTGATGGTTCCATTGTAGAAAAGTGAACATATAGACGTTTTCTGCCTTTTTGTTATTGTCTCTTCTGAGCTATGCTCCGTGTCGTTTGTGTTGATCCCGGCGTCATGTGTGTCACAATAATTGTTTACGGCCTTGGGATCACAAGCCTCTGGTTGTAGAAGCTCTGTCTGGAGGTAATGAGTGTGAATCAGGGGCAACTCGAGGATCAGAGGTTTAGTGTGCTGAGCACTCAGTGCTGGCTGGCCAAGCAAGAGAAGAGAAACTTCACTGTTCTGTACATTTTAATGCAATTTCAGACCATCTTTCCCACATTTGTGAAAGAAAGCTCTTTACTTTTGTATATTTTCTTATGTGTGCTGATCCTGTACTGTCTGTTTTTAATGTCTCTTTTTAAGCTACTTTCATGCCCTTTGTAAATTGCCCCTTTGGGATAAATAAAGTGTATTGAACTGAACTGAACTGAACTGAATTGAATTAAACTGAATTGAATTGAATTGAATTGAACTGAACTGAACTGAATTGAATTGAATTGAACTGAACTGAACTGAATTGAACTGAACTGAACTGAATTGAACTGAATTGAATTGAATTGAATTGAATTAAATTGAAAAAGCATAACATTTTTGGGTAGGGGAAACTCTGTGACTAAACCATCAAATCTAATAAAAGTTATTTAAATGATGAGCCACAGTAAAAGAGGAATGGAATAGAATCATATTAGGAATATTAGTGTCAGAGCTACCAGATCTACTTCAAAACACTGTTTACACATGAAAATACATTCACTTTACAGGTTCTATCAGTGGAACATTTATAAATTTATTAGATAAATGGACATAAACCAGCATATCTGTGGAATAACACTTTATCATATACCTAGAAAACATCTGCAAACCAGCACTTTGGTCATTTGTTTTTCAATTAATCTTATTAAAATACCTATCATTTAGCATATTTTATCTCTGCGGCAGATCATTTCTAAATATTGTAGAGCACTGTATATAAGTGTCTCTCTGCTCTCCCCTCACTCTTTGTACTTTAACTAAAAGGCAACTAACCGAACAATGTGCTTTATGTCTAATAAGAGATATAAACTGGTACATTTATCCAACTTACAACATCATTCTAATTGAATATTTGGTTGCTGTGGAAAATGATGTTACATGAGTTGATCTCACACTCTTACCAGAATCTGGCTGTTTTTGCAGAAAAAACAATCATATGTTCATGATGAGGCTGGCTGTCTGCACACACACACACACACACACACGCACGCACGCACACACACACACACGCACACACACACACACACACAGTCCGTCACTGTCATTGTACGACACTTTTCTACAAAATTCCACAGTTTCAGTGCGTGTTGTGACATTTGGAAGGTTTACACGAGCAGGATAACGCACATCCATTTCAACCTGTGCTTCTGTGGCGTTACATTATGTCTACACACACAAACACACACACACACACACACAGGGTTAGTGTGTGTGTGTGTGTGTGTGTGTGTGTGTGTGTGTGGCGTAGTTCTGCTGTGTCAGCGCCTCAGACAGACAGCGCTGTTGTTGTGAACCCACAGAGGAAATAAAATAACAGCCCACGTCTTTCCAGCCCACAGACAGCTCTGTTCTCTGTTCCCTTTTCTCTTTTCTGTTCTCTCTCTCTTTTCCCTCCTTTTGTTCCGTCGTTCTTTATTGTTCCTCATTTCCCCCCTTTTTACATTTATTTTCTATACTTTTTTTTTTCCACTTCAGGTTTGTCAGCTTCTCTAAGTTCTCAAAATGCATTTATTCACCAAACACATGGCTGTTTTTTTTTTAAACAGGTGAAGTTTCGTATTAACCCAATAATGACGACCATGAAAACAGGCCGAGGTTGATTTATGTTGTTTTTGCAATAAAAGTGTCAGAAAATGTCTTTTTTTTTTTCAGCGAGAACATAACTTTCAATATCTGTCCATTAATCATTAATCAGGGCTGCTACAAACCAGTTGCACTTAGTGTGTTTATTGCATTTTAACTGTATTTTAACTGTATTTTAAATTGTATTTTTATCATTTTGTACTGTAAAGCATTTTGTGCCTTCCTGTCTGTGAAACGTCCTCTATAAATAAAATCTACTTACTTATTTATGTTTTCAAATGTCATAAATGCTTAAAACAGCGTGAAATAGCAAAAAAAGAAAAAAAAACAGGACTTTATTTTTAAAAACATATGAAAAACAACTGCACATGTGCAGAATGAAAGTTTAGGAGATTACAGACAGAAACGTTCAACCATTCGACTTTTTTTTGTTTGTCTACATCAGTGTGTGTGGTTTTGTTTCTGTCTGTGAATCTATTTTCTGGTTATTTTATGTTTTTATTTTGGGGGCAAATGCATGTGCTTTAAAGACGATGGGGGGCAAATTTCCCGATGCAGTGATCCCCCACATGAAACCGAAATGATTGAAGACGTCGTTACAAACCATGACTGTGACGAGGAAATCAACAAAGTACATTTATTTATAAAACGTATCCATTGGTTTTTGTAAGTGAAGTTACTGTACGGAGGAAGGGAAGAGGCAGGGGAGAGGTGGATGGATGGATGGATGGATGGATGGATGGATGGATGGATGGATGGGGGGGGGCAGATGAATGATAAATGAATGGAGGCAGAGGAGAGCAGATGGGCAGATGGCAGCAGGGGATGAATAATGGACAGTTAGAGGGTTCACCACATTTAACAAGAGCAATCAGGACCGTCAGCGTTATTAAAAAAACCAAAAAACCCCTAAAACAAACAGGTTATGACTTAAACCACAGTCCAAGTAGAAAAGACAGAATAAATGGAGCTGCGTCAGCGGATTCCACTGTTGGACCCATGTTCTGATGTTCCAAATCTGAGTCTGCTTCATCTGATCTGAGGTTCATGGTGCGATGGCGCCATCTGCTGGACACATTTATACAGTTCAGCTTCACAAACAGACCAGTGGGATCTGAAGTGGCTCAGACCACCAACACAACACAATTAAAGACAAATAACGACAAATACAAAGTGTTCTCTAGTGATCGACTGATGTGGATTTTTTGGGGCCGATACTGATTTCTTTTAAAAATCAGCTTTAGTCGGTGACCGATACAGGCCGCCGATATTTGGAGACGATAGTGATTTTTTTTCTCTGTCAAATGATAACAGAAGTCAGAAATTCTTTCCTTACGATTAGAAAAAAGAAAGTGTGACAGTTACATGACTACAGCAAACGATCCTTGGTTTCAGCGTGGACAGCAGTATCTGCCAGAACATGGAGACGCCGTCAACTTCGTCTGGAGGGAAATTAATGCAGGAAAAAAAAGAGCATATCGGCCAAAGCAACAGGCCGATACCGATGCAAGAAAACAACCTGAATATATTAGACTATCATTAGTGTTCTCTATGTTCTGGAGTGAAAAAAGTGAAATTACATTATGAAAAAAATACTTAAATCTACAAACTACTACAGGTACGTCTGAAAAAAGTCAAATATCATGAAAAAGTTCCATAGTTTTTGTCACTCATTTCAGAAAGTGAAACCCAAACATTATATCAACTTATCAGACAGAGAGTGAAATCATTCAAGGCTAATGTCTGGAAACTGTGCAGATTATGGCTCATAGATAATAATTAGAATGTTATTATCTTATTCATTATTATATAAATTGTGTTTTTATCACATGTTAAAAGGCTCACATTTGTAAAGATGAGGACTGCTGCTGAGGGTCCAACTACAAAATGGATCTTACAAATGAACTGTTGATTCTTCTGTACGTAGTAATTTGTAATAAACTGATTGATTGATTGATTGATTGATTGATTGATTGATTGATTGATTGATTAAAAACCCAAAATTCAGTGTCTCAGAAAATTTGAATATGCCATAAACTTTAAAAAAGGACATTTTGAACAGACTTGTCAGTCTTGTGAACAGCCTGGAGGCGTGGCCTGGAGACGACAGATGAAACTGATTTGACGATTTCCCTTTTTTCAAAATCGACTGAATTAACCCTCTCAGAGTCAAATTAAGTTGTAGTAACAGGAAAAATCTGATATTTGGGGAAAATCATCATATGGGGTAGTAATATACAAATCTGACTTTTTTTGCTACATAATCTGACTTTCACATGAAATGAGTTCTGGAATGTTTCAGATTTACAACTTTCACCCGATGTGGTAAATTAACACTGAAAACTGAATATGAGATGAAGGCTAACTTTATTTTCCAAAACAATGCTATAAAGTCATCTCAAATCCTGATTGAGGTTGAGATCATCACTTTATCATGTGGTCGTCCAAGAAACTATTTTTGTCCTTTGTTAAGCACAAAAGTACTTTGCGCTTCAGGACGGACGTTAGCGTGGAACACAGTCTGCGTCCACGTGAACTAGTGCAAAACTGTTTGTAGCTAAAGTACAACTAAGTCCTGCAGTCGTACTTCTGAGTAAAAAAAGCCTCATAAAACATGGATGTGGAGTAATTAGGAAAACAGAATTTAGCTGTTGCACATCTGCAACGTCTGCCTGGAGAGGGTTAAAAAAATCCAGTTTGGATTTAAAAGTGATTAATCGTGCATCCGACCACAAAATAATACACCCATGTAGTTTGATAAATGACACTTGGTTTATGTTCCGTTAATGACAGATTTGACTGAAAAAGTCTGTGAACGTCCAAACAGGTCAAATCTGACGACCATGAAGAGACGAATAAATTACTGACACGGATGATAGAATTAGTGGATCAACAGGGTTTAAATATTTTATATCAGTAGAAGCTTTTGGACGCTGAAGGGTTAATGGGTTGAATTTCTTCAGATAAATATGAACTCAAACACAGACGCTTTGAAAATACCATTTTTCACACCAGTTCTTCCCTTTTTTAAGTCTTTACTGAACTTCATTAAACCCTGAATCAGATTTTCCCTCTCAGTCGGATTAACGGGTTCACGGGCGTCAAACATACGTTCGGTGGATTCGCTCCAGAACCAGGGGATGAAAAAAAACAAAAAAACAATCAAGGATGTTAATACGTTCTAGTTCCGTTTTACAGTAAAAACACGGACATTAAAGAAGCAGAACTGGGACCATTTAGAAACAGAAGGATGCGTTTGTGTTTTATTTCAGAGGCTGCGTTCAGCTTCTATGCTCCACACGTCTGGAACAAACTCCCATAAGCCTCAGATCAGCTCAGACTCACTTTCTTTAAATCCAGGTTAAAGACTCACCTGTTCTCTGCTGCATTTCAACACTTTTCATTCATCAGGTCACATCTGCACGTTCTTTTAAGCTCAAGGTTTTTATCTGTTTTATCTATTCATGTTTTTTTTCTCTTTCCTGTCTATACTTTTTATTTCTTCCTGCTGTAATGCTTTAATGTTTTATGTAAAGCACTTTGAATTGTCTTGTCCATGAAATGTGATGCATAAATAAACCTGCCTTGCCTTATGTTTGTGTTTGTTTAGAAATAATAATATCTGAACATTGAGACCTGATGGATCAAATATGATACACAATTGAAACTCATACATGGAAATTGACATAAAAAAAAACCCCAACAGTTTTTGGTTGTTCAGAAGGACCAATAACAGCTCCAGTTTAAAGAACTCAGTGGTTTATTGGTTCAGTCTTTACAGGGTTAACACTAAACATACGCTCGTCTGGATTGGCTGCTCTGAAGCTAAAGGCACCGCCTACTTTGGACAAACACGTCCACTTCATATAGATTTCCTTCTTTCTTGAGTCTGTTTGTTCACGTAAAATGAAACACTATTCATATAGATTAAAAATGAACAATATTTAACTGTGATTAATTGGAATTAATCCACAGCAGCGCTGCGATTAATCTGATTCAACTTTAATGTTTGACAGCAGAAGTTATTATTGTAGTTCTGAAGGTGGAACTGGAACGAAAATGAGTTTGATATTCCTGAACTATAACATAAGAACTGACTTTAATCAGTTCTCGTCAGTGTTTTCACACACACACACA
>JAPTYQ010000018.1:14309267-14321330 GCA_029814465.1 Ostorhinchus cyanosoma | reverse complement strand
TGTCAATAGCTCGATTAGAAATATGTTTTTTGAGAGAAATGTTGACGTGTTCAATACTTATTTTCCCCGCTGTATGTCACTGATTAAGGAAGTATCTCCGGTACGTACGTACGGCAGTATTCAATACAGTTGATACAGTAAAAAGTACACGTTCATAAACCACATGTGTCTCCTCCATCTATGTCTGTCAGAGTCAGACACACACATGACAGTATTCATCTGTGGTGCTTGTGTCACAGTAAATCCATGGAGCTTACACTGTCTTGTACAGTGTACACATCTGCCAATCTGCAGTGCACGTTAATGTGGGTCTACAGAAAAGAAAAACTGTACTCAAAGAAAGAGAAACACTTTTAAGAGCAACTAAAAATATATTCTATTGAACGGATCAAATGATATCGATACAAACATTCAGTAACCAATGCATCGTATATCATTCATATGCATCATCATATCATATGCATATCATTCCAAACTTTTCATTCACTCGTAGCTTCTCTACCGGTGCACTCGGATCATACACGCGCGTGTTGGCGTATAGATATGTATCGGATAATCTTCCCATCCCTAATTTATAAATAAAAGAAGACCAATGTTTCAGTCTACATGTAAAAACATCTAATACAGTATTACTCATGCAATGCAGTCGCAGATATATTTCCACAGCTCATCCAATCAGAATTAAGAGCTATGACTAATCGTTTTAAGAGTTTGATAGTATTAAAAATGCCAAAATAAGGTATTAAGTTATTTGCTTCATTAAAAATTGTATTAATCAATTATTTATTTATTTTCTTACCCTAAGATCAATATGGCTGCAGTCCCAGTAACAATTTGCTAGTGTTTGAATGGCTGTGCCCACTTCCTAATGTCTAGCAGTGAAGGACTATTGCTTCTCAAATTCTGTTTGGGTCTCTCTGCTCCTCCTCCATCCGTCTGGGCATGTTGGCACCTACTACAAAGGAGATGAATATTTGGCTTGCAGTGGGCATCCGGGGGCTGGGGATCAGAGAAGAGGAGATCACTCATTCTGCCATCAACTTGGCATAGGCTTTTGGGACAGACTCACTACAGATTAGCCTGCAGCGCTAACCTGTACGACTGCAGACCGGTGGCGAAGCACATCAATGGCTAAGAGACTCCCTGTGGACTTTAAAGACATATGTGCACATGGCAGATCAAATTAAAATGCTGACACTGAGGTGGTTTCATCTTTTGGCACTATATTCCAAAGAGCCACCTGGCCAGTGCTGCGTGCCTGTGCTCGTCAGTGTCCTCATTGGAGATAACTGCTGGGGTTAGCCTGGAAATTTATATCTCTTCAATCCAAAGCCATATGTCTCTGTAGGCTCCACAAAATGTGTATACATCGATAATTTACTCTCTGTTGGACTCCTATTTTTTAAATGACTTTAGAGTCAATACTGTTTGGAAACATACTAATATTTTAGATCATCAAATGAATATGGACAGGAGAGAGTTGGACACAGACATCCAAAGCCAGCCCCTTCTGCCCCATGGGACCTTATTTCTGGGAAAAAAAAAAGTTATTTCTGTGGATAGTTATTTGAATTGTGCTATCATTTACACATATGATGTTTTTCAATTTAAAAGATAATTTTACAGATCAAGAAAGTCACAGTTTGTTATAAAAGTACTTAATTATTAGATTGTGACATCTGAATGTCACAGAGGTTTCGTTATCATAATTTTCTCTGTCCGCAGTCAGTTCAGAGTCAACACCACCAGACTGGTAGTGATTTTCACCAGTTTTAATACTTTTTTTCACCTTCCTCACCAACAATGAGGTGAAATATGCTGTGGTAACAACTTGGTTTTGGTGTTATGTTGATGACGTGTAACAGATGCGACACCATATGCAGTCCACTGCGCCACTTCACACAAAACAAGGTGTTTCGTTCTTTAATATCTTTACTCCAAACTGAGAATTTGTCAAATCATTTGTCTCATTGACCACGGTTCATATTTTTTGTGATGGATGACAGTGCTATGAAGCTCCCTGCCCTTCCATATTCAGCTTGAATGAATTAATTTAAAAACAGGAAAAAAAAACAAAAAACAGAAAAAAAGTGGAGTGGCTATGTTGAAACATACCTTCTCGTCATATAATTGTGCAATGCTGTCACTGGTTCATCTATTTACGCAGCTTACTAGTGATGGGCAAGGCCATTCTTTTAGATGAACTGAATCACTAGAATCAGTACACTAAAAAGATTTATTCAAAAGATTTGCTCACTGAATCACTGACTCATTCAGCATAAGGTGGGAGGAGCATGCAACTGCAACTCCCTGAACTGTTGCACGGTGAACAGTTCAAGTTTCAGTTCAGTTCATGGCTTCCCGGGAATGGGAGACAAGAGTATTCGTAAAAAATAAGCTTGTTTATCAGTCATGATGTTTTAAGTGTCCTGTCCTATGCTATGCTATTCAACGGGTTTACTCGGCAAATTGGGCTGAGTGAGTGATCTGTTCACTGGCAACACTATTGTATCACGAACCAGTTCTCTGTGCAGGATTGTGAATCAGTGGGTGATTCATGACACTAATGTGCGTCAGTTCTCTGTAGGTTAGTGAATCAGTGATTGATTCACAGCACTAATGCGAGTCAGTTCGCTAACTGGTAGTTTGTTTATTCAACATGCTGTGAATTGCTCCCCTGCCCAGACAGACTCACTTAGCTCTCTGTGTGCAGGTATGCGAGTCAGTGGGTGACCAGTTCGTTCACTCAGCGCATCATGAATCACTCCATTACGCATACACTGAAGGCATTGCGATGTGGTTGTTCCACTTCCGGCTGACACGCTCCTGCTCGCTTGTATAACTGTATAATTGAATCGAGAATGGAACGAATTAGTGCATGAGGTGATTCCATTCATTTCATTCACTCAAAAGATTGGTTCTTTTTGAACGAATCATTCGTGAACTACACATCACTACAGCTTCCTCGTATCCATTAGCTTACTACCAGCATATTACCTTGTTATATATATTACCTAAACACACAAATGTGTTCAGAGACACATTCTTTTGTTCAAATTCTTTTTAGACTACACTTCCTGTACTTCAAATACCCACTCCATCATTTTCACCATCACAATTACCATTAATTTTAGGGGGATACCACCCTATGATGACTGTCTGTGGTCCATCTTTCACTGTTGTGACCATACATCACGTAGTAAAATTTTGACATAAAATTAACTTTTGATGGTCTATTGGTACATTTTGGATTTGGTTTTATTATGAGAACAAGTTTTAGGGCCTGATTTATTAAAGGTTTGTGCTTGTAAAAACTTGACTGCGCACGCCAAAAACACATTGTAGTTTATCTACTAACAGGGTGCACTGAGGGTTGCGCCTGTCACGTGGGCAAAAAAGCTTGCGCAACCCATTTAGCGTGTGTGCCTTGATGAATATGCAATTATAGGCGTTTCCTGCAGATCGCGCAGAATTACTGGGAGGAGTATATAAAAATGTTTATTTAGCATGAGCAGTGTGATTTACCAAACCTGAAACTGATTGCAGGGCTGATTTTTCATCTAAATTTTGCGCATCTGAAAGGCAGGTGTTAACTGGAACAGACCCAAGAAAAACTGGCTGCAGTTGTTGTGGCAAGGAGGAGATAGAAGAAAGAAAGAAAGACAGACACACACACACACACACACAAACACACACACACACACACACTTTATACCCCCCTGAAAATGTCAAAAGTGTGGAAGCAGTTCAGACTGCTCACCAAGGTGAACACCGTGACATGTATCCGTTGCAACAAAGCCCTTCCATACCACTACACACATCTGCAATGTTGTAGCATCTTCTCCGAAGACACCCAAATGGAGATAAAATACAATTATCGTAGGTCATATCAATGAGAATGTATAATGTACCTCATTAACTAATGTTAGCCCTGCGGAGGGCTAGGTTTCTGTTAATTATGGCAAGTGTGTGGCTAGTTTATTCTGATTGTGACAAGCATACATTAAGGCAGCGAGCCGTTGCACGGTTCATCTTCCAAAAGCACTGACAAAATGGGTCATGGCTTGTTGAAAGTTCTCTCTTACCTTGTCATGGCCCAATTTTGGCAAAGTCCAGTTTATTCGATTGATCGGAGGAATTTTCAGTAGAATACTTGAATACTAAAATACTCGATAGTTGCAGCCCTAGACTTCTGATGAACCTCTTTGTCCTCTTAGAGATTCAACAGAAAGTCTTACTGTCCTGGAGGTTTTCGAAAATCATCTCCTGAACAGACATGGAAACTCCAGGTGATGTGTTGCTTCAGACACACTGTATCTCTATTATATTGTATTGTATCTCTATTGTGCTTCAAAGTAAAATGGCCCTGAGCTACCCTTAACAGTTAGTTGTATATTAATGTTTAATACCATGTACATGACAGAACTTAAAAATAAGAACTAATAAGTGACCCAAGGCCCTGATCTGGTCAGGCAGGCAGCCTACTAAGTCTAAATCTAAATGGTGTTAAACTGCGCTGCAAATATAAGATCCCCTGTTGCTAATGAGACGGTTTAACCCGAGGAGGCCACACATAACTGGAAAGCCTCTGACTGATCGCACTGCTAAGAGGCATTTATTGAAGCTGCCGGATCTTATTTTCACACTCTGAGCAAACCTGACTCCTGGTGTGACTGTGCTGGGGCTGTGATATGTGTATGCCAGCTGCATTTCACTCTTGATGGACACACAGATTTATGGGTGACCAGATGGGTCTTATGGCGGGTGGATGGAAAGTTTAACTGGCTTTAGGCTTTGTTTTTCACCTGTTTAGTGTGCATTATGTTTCTCTGAGGGCAACAGAAATCATATGGATTATTCACTGAGAAAGCCCAGAGTTACATTATTGGAAAAAATAGCACTGCAGCTATCCAAAGCTACCCTAACTGCCAACTTAACCAGAAAGGGAAAAGCAATATTAGAAACCCCAAATACACCTAAAGAGATTCTGCAGCCCTGAAATTCATTATTTATCATAAAAGGTTTAATGTGTAGATTCATTTTTAGCCAACAGCTACAGAACAGCTAAAAAAGAGGTGAGCACATGGATTTTCACTGAAAACCAACCCAAGTCTTCCACATATACTTCAGTTACAGGTTTATCAATTGATGTAGCCAACTGTGTTCTTTCTTTCTATCAGTCACAGCCCTTTTATGTCAGTAACACAATCAACAAATCCCCCATTACCATGGTAATTAAATATTATTTTCACCTGCATACACTGGCTTGAAGTTCTGCTTCATCCAATGGATGTATTATGTTCTGTCAATATCTACTTTTTGCTCCCATGAGTTCTCAATTCTTAGTGTTATAGTATTATACTGTTAACACTGATTCATTACATTGAATCTTACTGGAATCAAATTAAGCACTGACCAGTTTCTGTAATTGGAACTGCTACTCTAATAGATAACCTGTTAGATGGTCAGCAAAAATGGTCAGTAAATTGGTTGACAGAGTCTGCTCATTGTAAGCGCATCACAAACTATGGTGGTGTGCCATAGTCTATATCATTAATGGAAAATGCTTAAGTCGATGACATCAGAGATGTGATTGAAGTTATGGTGAAGTTATGTTTACAAATGTGGTACTCTACTTTTTTGAGAGTACCTTTACATAGAGTCATTGTCTTTTCATCTCAATGTAATAACCACTAGTAACATCAAATGTTAATGTTAGTACTGTATAAGGTACTGTATGAGTCCTCAGACAGAAGAGCAAATGTCATTACACTGAATAAAATAATATTTCCTCTGAGTTTGAACAATTCTGGAAGTATCTGATAGAGAAATACACAAGTAAGAAAAAATATAACAGGCAGGGAAATATTAAGAGCATGTATTGCATGTTACATATAATTTAATTGGTGTTAATTGCTGGCACTATGAGGTGAGTTTGCATCACATGGTGGAGATTTTCCTCAGGTCTCTCCGGCCTAATGGTAATAAAAGCAGACATAATTGCATCTGTCTTTGACATGTACTGGAGCCTGTAAGCTCCCTATATTTAAAGGTGTAAATTCCTGGCATTAGTCAACCTCCAAATATCTGACAATGCAATTCTAATCTAAGCAAACATACCACAGTAATGTCGTGACTCATTTTAGGTTTGTACTAGTGGCCTTTAACTGGAGCGGCTGCAGCGAACATCTACTGTCCTCCTTCTGACGCTCTCTGAAGTACAAGAGGGGGTTTAGGGGGGGTTAAGAGGAAACGACAGGTGGACACCCGGGTGCTGAAACTTGGATTGCTGATGGCAGCCTGCTGGTTGCTTTCAGCATGGCCTTGTTGTCACCTCCCCCAGCCACTGATCTGCCAACCACCCAGGCGCAGACTTCCTCCAGGAGCACTCGCCCTCCGATCTGCCCCCTCTCACCCACATGACAGCAAAGACCCCCAAGCAGCTGGAGCTGATGACACTTGTCAGCAGAGAGATAGAATGTCTGACTGCGCACCAATGTCTTTCTGTGACTGATGCATGTACATTTACATGCTTATGTGTGGTCACACTCACGCGCACACTTACACACACATTTTCTGACACTTCCTGAAAGTATATGTTCGCATTTTATTTCAGGAAGGCCTCTCAGGTACAGGGGACTGTGACACATCAACAGACACAGATATATGAATTATTAGATAGTCATAGACATATAATATGACATAGTACAAATGTGCCGAGTTATTCAGAGACAAACTTGTCTTGGATATACAGTAACAAGACTATGTAACTATTCCACTGTGCTGCCATGAACTCTACCACAATACATTAAAATAAAATAATGTTTATAATCCCTTGACCTCTTGGAGTTACCAAGACTTAGCAAAGCTCAAATAGGCCACTGTGTGACCCATTTTTTCAGGAATTTTTGGAATTCTTGAGCTGTGACATGCCATACATTGCACAAAATCACCTTAAGGCTGCAGTGCTTGATAGTATTTAACATAACAGTCTAACTGCCCTTCAGTATATTGCAATTCATGGGGTCAAAGTGAAATATCTGCATCTATTACTTTATAGTGTTTTCAAGCCACAGAAAATCTACCCTGTGGCACCATAATTTTTGTAATAAATTTGGTGTATTTTCCTGGTTATGAGCCACTTATATTCTTTATTCTTTCCATTTGTTCCATACAAAGACACATAGGCTGAATCCCAATTCACCCCTTACCCCTACCCCTCCGTCTTGCACATTCACGTGAAGGGGTAGTGTTGTCCTAATTCTCAATTAGACCGAGGGAAGAGCTCAAGGGCTAGGTGGGGCTATATAGGCCTTTGAAACGATGACAAACCAGGGCCACACTACGAATGGAGGGGTAGAAGAAATTTCCTATAATTCTGTATGAATCATCGGCCTGATGGAGGTAAACACAGCCAAAAAGTGCAGCAGTGATGAAAAAAACACACAAATGCACAGATTTTCTTTGAAAACATCTTAATTATTTGATTGCCCATTTTAATGTGTAATAGATTGCATTTCTGCGGTTTACACTTGATAGCCGGAAAAAGATGCATAAAGCCCATGTAACAGAGATGCTTACAGCTACTGGTGTTTGCATGGTGAATACTGGAGGAAACAAAGTTTTCACAAATGTTAATAGCAGCATCTATTGCGGTGTTTCCACTACATGGAACGGGCTCAACTCGACTCAGGTACCAGGTACTATTCCTGGAGACTGTTTCCATCACAGGATACTACTGACTTTACAGGACCTGGACATCATAGTGGTGTGGTGCACCTCCGTGTCGTCTGCTCAGAGTTGCTGATAAACTCGCTCATTTTATGTTGTTTGTCTGAATTATTACATCAGCAACCTAAGACTGAATGTCCTCCACCTACCATGGTGTAGTTTTGTGGGATGTCATCATGTAGACTAACCTATATTTACTGTCAACTTCCACATCTGTTTTTTGTAAAACGGCAGATCACATAGACAACTGATGATGTAATAGGTTGCGAAGTGTTGTCCCATTTCTTTAGGGGGATATTTCAACCCCTACCCCTTGCAACTAATTTTCAAGGGGTAGGGATAGGGCCAAGTGGTAGGGGTAAGGGGTGAATTGGGATTGGGCCACAGTATTTGTCATATCTACCATATATTGTCTGTGACCTGTTCTTTTCTCTCTCTGAACCCTGACCTAGATTCTGATCTTCCCGCTCTAAATCAGTCTACTGCTCCCACCTAGCAGTGTAGCTGGCACTCGTCAGTGTGGGTGTATAAATTCATCTATCTGTGACTTTGTCAGTGGCCAGATTGCCACCTTACCTGTAAGAACCTTTCCAGCGTTTCCAGTTCTGATTCTCCGATCCTGACCCAGACTGTTTCCTGACCTGTTTCTGCTCTGCTCCTTGCCCGAACCACCGCCTGTTTCGACCCGGTCTCCTTATCTCTGTCCTGGCTGTCCGACCTGTGTTCCGTCCCTCATCCACGTCTCCACCTACTCCTTAGTTGTTTCCGTCTCCTGGTACCAAACCTCACCTGCCCCTTACCACGCCTGTGCATGCCCCTCACTGGACCTGGTTGTCTCCAGTGGATAACCCACACACAGTGTTTCACCATGTGTTCTCTCACAGCTGTGAGTTTTTGCACTTTCAGTGCATATCAGACTGTCAGAGACAAAGACTCTTTCAACTATGTTTTTCCCCTGTACCTGGAACTTAATAAAGACAGTTTAACATTAAGTTCATTGTCCGTGAACTGCACTTGGATCTGTACTTCTATCGTTACAGTATTAAATGGATTCCATTGTCAAACGGCTCAAGACATGGTCAAAATGGAGAGCTTGCAGTTTGCATATGACAGGCTTTTTTGTGAACGGGGTAATAAGGGTGCCGTGCCTTCAAGCAATCGGCAAGCGCCCTCATGCCAATTTGCTGATTGAACTTTAAAGGTGGGGTACAAGATCTTAGAAAAATGGTTTGATCAAGCTACATTTTGAAAATACTGAATTCAAAAATCCAAATACCTTTCTTCAGACATCCCCCCGAAGGAACGCCTCCAGAATACTGACACGCAACATGCTTGTTCTCGATGGTTCACATGCACTGCGCAGCAACAATTCACCCAGCTTGGGGCTCCAGCTCGGGAGAATACCGGCTTGGGCTCCTACCCCAGCTCCAACTCCAGTCCATGCATACCTCATTCAGTCTCCTCCAACAGCCCCAGTTCATACCTATCTGGCTAACATTACATTTCCTACTGATTTATGTTAGAGACAAAACAGTTTTTCTGGTGAACTTTCCATCCTAATATTGCTAATATAACTAGTCAAGCTATGGCTTTATTTCCTTTACGAGTGCTCTAAACCTCTGAGAATGCACGATTCATACAGGAGGGGTGTGCACAGAGGGGGGAGGGACAAACGGCAGTTGAGTTTGAAATACATATCACCGTTCAATCATTTAGAGTGGACGCTCAAAATGATTGGATGGTGTTTTTTCGGTCCTGTCCGTTCCACAGGTGTCTATATATTTATTTATTTTTTCGTATTAGAGCATTTAATTAATTGATTGCAATTGGGGTATGAAGTGGATTTTAAGCTATATAGTAAAAAATGCTCCAGGAAAACATCTTGCACCTCACCTGTAAGTCGCATCATCAAAAATGTCATTATTACTCCAAAAACATTCTAATCATATGCTGCATTTCCATTGGTACTGACATGACTTGCTTCAGCATTTTTGCGTTTCCATTAAGAAAAAGGACCTGGAATCTGGTACTTAAAACAAAATCCTGCTTAGGGCCTCAGTTTGGCCAGGGGCAGCCCTGACGCTGATATATTAAACTGATAAACTGACTACTGTGCACTCATACAGCTGTCTTGAGTTAGCAAATCAGAAAATAGAATTTCTCAACCAATCAGAAAACACAATTTCTTGTTGCCGGCCGGGTAAGATCTGTAATAGGCAGTGTTCCCCAACTTTTAGCGACAAGACAGACAACACATATCTGTTGTTTGATTTAAACGAATGGGTAGATGCTGTGGAGGAATATTTGGCGCGGGGTGGGGGGGCACACATATGGTTCTTGCTTGCCCTGGGCCTCACCAGGTCTGTTAATGTATGTACAAGGATGTGAGTACAATCCAAGTAGTAATGTTTGTCATGTTTAGTATTGTATTACATGAGTACTGTATAATTTACATTTGATTGTCTTTATTTCTCTGGTTTCAGGATGACAAGGGTTAAAATTTCCCTCTCAAATAAACCTCAGAATGCCCCGTTGTACCTTTAATTTTTCAAAGGCTTCACATGCCCCCCTTACGCACCATTCCCCCCCGCTCAGTTGCTTTGCTCCCTCGCTATGTGGTGCTCCCTCATACAAAATTTTTCTAGATAAACCTAGTTAATAAAATGCGTGTATAAACTTGTATACATATTTAAAACAAGCACATTTTATACAACAAATACAAAACAAATCTATCAAATCAACATCTCTTGAGAATGACCATTTATATTATAGTATGAGGAGCACATGGTAAAAATAGTCATTTATACAATAATAACCAAATGGTTCCCAGAGAAATATTTGGGAATGGCTGCTCCAGAGTTAGCTTATAGTATAGTTTTTTTGGTGGACAATATGTAGTTGTTCTCCACTACAATGTGTGAAGTGCAGTGCTTTTTCAGTTCTCACCTTCCTTTCACTTGGTATGTACACAGTATTTCATGAGGAGATACAGGTTTGACAGCCCATATCCATGTCCAACCTGCTTTCTCAGAGTAGGAAACCAGGCAGTGTCATATGGCAAGCTGAATAAAAAGTGATGTCAACACATCCACCCTGGCAGGGATGAATTTCAGCAACTCGCCAACCACTTTGTCAATGTGACACAAGGGTGAGCGCACGTGGTGCCCTGAACGTCTTACCATTCAGAGACACATAACTGAACTGCCTTAATAAAAGTGCTCTATATCCAATGTAGTCATGGAGTCATTGCACTCAGATTCATCCAAACCATAATGTAATTCAGATTTTTAATGGTAAAACTATGATACTTTAATAATCACAGTTACATACATTGTGGCTTTAACATGCAATTTCTGCCACTTGGGTCCCTCATCCAAACTATTAGTAAACTGCTACTGTGCTGCATGACAGGCCAGTCACAATCATGACAAATATAGTATTGACTTAACCACAACCATGTAGGATAACTGTGGTAATGGCCTCCATTTGCAAGAAATACCACTCTGTCAGTAATTTGTGTATGTCTCTTGTTAATTTTATGCATTTAAGCTACTCTTCTCTAATCTCTCTTTGCACTTTTTATTTAAAAAGCATAAAAGCAAACAGACACAATTTTTTATTTACATGTTCCAGTGTTCAGCACCAGTAAATGGCTCTTCAGTGCTTGCACTTTGCCTGTATGAATAAATTATTGTTGGGTTTATACTATAGTTGTAGTATAAAACGAATAGGGAAAAAAATCATATGTTTCAGCTCAATTATTTCTGACATCAAAGCAACATTTACTATCATAAAGCCCCTACTACACAAAATGTCATGCAAATAAAGCAATTATAGTGCTGTGAAATAGTATTATGGGCAGCTGTGGCTCAGTTGGTAGGGCCAGTTGTCCATTGACTGAAGGGTCGGCGGCTCAAATCCTGGCTCCGACTGTCCACATGTTGAAGTGTCCTTGGACAAGACACTGAACCCTAAATTGCTCCCAGTAGGTCTGGCAGCACCTTGCATGAGAGCAGCCACTTACTGCTGTATGAGTGTTTGTGTGAATGGGTGAATGTGAAGCTTTGTAAAGTGCTTTGAGCACCATGAAGGTGGAAAAGCGCTATTTAAGTGCAGTCCATTTACCATCCAGTTTTACACATTTTTGCGAATTTGTCACACTTAATTGTTTCAGAAAAAAAGAAATTATAATATTTGGCAATGATGACCTGAGTAAATAAATAAATCTGTTTTAAAATGTTTTAATTTACTGAAGCTCCCCCTTGAACTGCCACCTTATCGTGGTGGGGGAGTTTGAGTGTCCGAATGACCCCAGGAGCTATGTTGTCTGGG
>JAPTYQ010000018.1:14297108-14309167 GCA_029814465.1 Ostorhinchus cyanosoma | reverse complement strand
CCCTGCTTAGACTGTTGCCCCCGCGACCCGGCCCCGGATGAAGCGGAAGATAATGGATGGATGGATGGATGGATGGACGGACGGACGGACGGACGGACGGACGGATGGATAATTTACTAAAGGAAGAAAAAGATATGCATACTACTTGGTCCTATGTTATTAACAATTTATAAAGATGTACTTTTTATCTTATGTTCAATTTTACTACATATAATCATAAAATTTGATTTCATTACATTCATAGAGTTTCTCTGGGTCCTATTTCAACTTCTTTTATTAAACCTCTCTATTTTTTGTTAGAAAAAACAAGATTTGCATCATGTGCAAACAATATTAAGCAATATTGCTAATATTCCTGAATGCTGAATTGTTAATATAAACAAAAACTCTGAGAATGGAGCCCTGGAGAACCTCACATTGGGTGAGAGCTTTACATGATCTACAGCCTTTTGAAAATACACATTGCTGTACTGAGATAGTTCTTTAACCAGTCAAAAAAAAACACAAAACATTTCAAAATATATACTATTATTTAAAGTATCAAATGCTAGGTACAGAAAAACACCCAGGACATATTCATTTTGATTTTGTGGTGGTACATGTATGAGTTTATCTCATACATAAAGTATTGTTAAAGAGACAAAAAAAAAAAATAGTTGTACACTTTGTGACAGTTTTGTTTTTTGTTGTTAACTTATTACCTTAAATTTTCTGGAGTGTTTAATTTAAATTTATAACTTCTCTTTTCTTTTTGTTCACCTTTATATTTTATTCCATTTAGCATCATCATCATCTGCCAGCTGCACAAGCACCATATTATGTTTTTTAAGTCTGAACGCTGACCGATGCTTTAGTAAGTTTTTCTAAGATTTTGTAGAAACAAGGTAATATTGATATAAGTCTATAATTTAAAAAAAGACTAGTATCATCAGCATTAAAAAGGGGAATGATTTTTGGCAATTTCAACTTCACTCTATGGAATCCATGAAAATTCCCCAACTCATTCTTTATTTCTTAGCATTTCTCTCAGCTGATCTGCTCCCAGTATGTGTATGTGTATGTAAGATATTTTGTCTAATCAGATTTTAGTCTCTATGTGTTGCCAGGGTAAATCTACATAATCTGCCATAGGCCTTCAGAATCAGTAGTGAAGGCTCATGTAACTTAAACTGTATAGCATCAGGACTGTTCCTTTAACCAATCAGATTTCAATTTCACCTCACAAGGCCAGCTAGCTGGCCTACAATGTTGTCAGTATTTTTATTAGTACTTTCTTTTACCAGGTAAAATCAATTGAGAACAGCTTCTCATTTACAATGATGACCTGGCAAGAGGCCCCGACAGACAAAAACAAAGACAAAACCAAAAAAAGCAAGAGAAAAACATTTTTATCCTTCCTCTGATTGGATGGTAAGAGCAAAACAATTATTTGATATAGTTTTGGCAATGATTCATACAAATAAAGCTCATTTAGTCTAATTTAATTGAACTATTACATTTGAGGTAGAATTTTTTCACCCACAATGGATGACGGAGGAGAGGAAAATTATTTGGCCTCGGACATACTTAAAAAAAATCTTTTGAGGCGGTTTTTTCCAGAAAAGCTGGACATCATGACGAGAGGTCGGCCGACCTTGATGTGAGCTAGCTGGTTGATTAGACATTCTCTGTCCTCAAAAGAATACAAACTTACATCAAGAAATGACTGGACAGCCTTGGCCCCCATGGCCATAAAAAAGGGCGAATTGATAAAATTGCACAGATCACCTTCATGACAGTCATTGAAGTTTTCCTGCACAAAGAATGGATGTTGAATTTTGTATATAAGTAATGATCATCTCTGGGGAGTAGGCTATAATGTTTTTGATTAAAATTATGTATGGTTTTGTCATGTTATTGGATAAATATCGACTGTGAACTGCCCAAGATGATGTACATGGCACAGTTGTATTTGTAGTGTAGAGGTTTGGAGTTGTCTTAACTGGGTTTCTTACTTTAGTTATAAATGTATTTACCATTAATAGGCTAAATGTCTCTTTCTCTCTGTAATGCCACGCCTTGTTATTTTGGAATGTTTGTATAGTATTGATGGTTTCTATAATTGTCCCATCATGGTGGTGGAATTAAGAGGTGGATTAAGTCAAATATTTCCCCACTGTAGGCCCCAGCCTCAAATGCACAGCCTGCCACTGGTAAAACTAGACATAAAATAGAAATGAAGCCTGAATATTTTTCGCTGGATATCGTACCTTTAAAAAGACACTCAGCTAGAATTCTCACCATTTATGAATGTATTCCCAACAAGAGCTTGTGCGGTCAGTGATGATATAAAGTTTGACATATGACCAACTTTAACTGGGTTTGGAGTTTGGATATCTAAACAGTGCCGAGCTGAGTCCTCAGCCAAAAGCTCCTTTCCTCAAGCCTCAGCCTCCTGACAAGCTTATTCCACTTGTCAGACAGACCTGAATTATATTTTGTATTACAGATGCCTTCAAAGGACAATTCTACCATTTGGGCCAAAAATATCTCTGTCAAAGCAGATGATTGAAAATGTCAGAGGATGATGTGTGGTGACAGTCACTGTGGGGGTTTTATTTTTCACTGGTGGAACAAACCCAGAGTGTTTGTCTATGTATGCTTGTGCATCTGTCTGTGGGTGGTGGGTGTTCATAAGTCATATATCTTTGTATTCATGTTAATTTTAATGTTAGTCATGCATTATGTTTGTATCTGCTGCTGGGTGGTTCAAAAGTGTGTTGTGCATGACACCCATCAACCCTTTACCTACAGGCTCCCAGCTGAAAGATCAGGTCTTAAGTCAGTCTTGTCTTGATCTCCCATCGTCAGACTATACCTTCCACAGAGAAGCACAAACAGACAAAACTGTCATTGCCACAAACACTTTTAAAAAAAACTTCTTGCCAGGAAACTGAGGAAATGTTTTAATTAGCTGGATCAAGGCAGCCAAGAGGGAAACACTGACACACATACAATAAACCTGTTGTTAGTTTGTATCAGATCCATTCCTTTCTCTGTACACAAGAAAGGATTACAAAAGCTCCACCTTCCAGCACTTCCTCTCATCCCTCCCCACACATTCACAGTACTTTGCAGCTTGTTAGTGGGACAGGATGGTTGTTGCGTTGCCCCAGAGGCGGTGGCGTGAAGGTGACATCTATCACTTAGAGTACTGGCGCTATAAATACCATCGGTAGGCTCCCCATGGCCCCGCCTTGTGACAGCTACAGCTTGGAGTGGGAGGGAACACGGGGCCTAGATCAGAGATGCAGGGAGACGGGAGGGAGGATTTATCTCAGGCCTCCTCTGTTCACTGTCACCATCAGACGTATCTTAATTATACTGTTCAGACACAAAAGCTAACAGTTTGCTCACAACAGGAAACACACAGCCTGTCTTCAACCCCAGGAAGTGTCATATGAAAAAAACATTACACATAAGGATTTTTAAAAGTTTCACTTCATGATATTTTTGAGGATCATTAGGTAATAAGGTAAAAGACAAAACTAGGCTCATGCACATACTCTTGGCTCTGTTTTCAAGCTGTAGAAAATCTATCCAGTGAAAGAAGACTTGGTTTGTTACATGTATTTCCAGAAAGGTGGGGGATAATGGTTCATGCAAGAAGTCATGTACTTTTCAATAAAACCATGAACATTACAACTGGAGCTGAAATAATTCAAATAAATAAAAAATATATATATGAAGTTGCTCTTTTTCCACACAGAGGCGTGGATAGGTGTTTTTCTGTTGTTGTTTATCGGTGGTGAAGTGTGTTATTAGTGAAATAAATACTTTTTCTCTGTTTGTCACTCTGCATGGTGAATGAAAACTCTTAAGCCCGTGGGCATGAGAGAAAAGCCTCCGCATCAGTGCTTATATAGAAGGTTCAGGATATCAGAACAGATTAGTTCTGTGCGTTTTCTTTGGTTTTGCCTATGCCGTCTCCTCGACATAACAGCTGCAGCCAGTATTGTGCGAAGCTGTGCCAGTTAAAACCTGCCTTCATATATAGACGCAAAATCAGCCCCCGCAATCAGTTTCAGGCTTGGTAAATCCCACTGCATGCACTAAATAAACATTTGCATCTATTCCTCTCAGTAATTTTGCGCGTTCTGGCAGAAACGCCCATAATTGCATATTCATTAAGGCAAACAGCCTAAATCGCTTGCACAAGCTATTTTGCCCATTTGACAGGTGTCCTCACTGTCTCCTGTTAGTAGATAAGATACAATGTTTGCAGTCAAGTTTGCATATGTTTTTACACGTACAAACCTTTAGTATATCAGGCCCTAAGAGCACAAACTTATACAAGTGATGAAATTATTGTATATTTGGCATTTTTAGCGTCATTGATCATACTGAACGTTATACAGGGCAAAAGTATTATAGAAATGTGAGAATTACTGTAGGCCTGAATACACTGGCTCCTGTAACTGCAATATTTTGGTTTGACTTTTCCACAATGGCAAGAAAAAGCACCTCTATCATTCTGTGGCTTTAGATTTAGACGAAGAGGAGAGAGCTGCAAAAAGAAGCAGCTCAACAGGAGAGATGATATCATTTTACGATATGCAACAGATTTCCACCATTCAAAATATTGCAGAAATTCAAGAGTCATGAAAAAAAAAGAATGTTTTCTGTGCTAACAGTTGTGGTTCACTTATGTTAACTTTGTATAATTGAGTTGTCCTCACATGTTTACTTTACTTGTCACACAAACTGACAGATAATACCTATTGACAGAATTTCAGTAAGTCCAAAGAAAACAACAGGTCCAAGGTGTTTGTGTGAAACAACAAACTAAGAGCAACATAAACCAGATTTAAGGGCAATGTAAGTCAAATATTTTGTCACTTTTATATATCACCATCAACTTATCTTGTCTATGCTTTTAGCACATGTGACATCAGAACACCAGATGAAAAGCCTTAACCCATAACATCTGGAAATCAGCCCCTATCATTCAACTCACTGTCAAAGTGAAGTGTGAAGCCTGTGTTTATGTTTTACTTGGATTAAGATGAATAGGTTTTTTAATGGTCACCCTTGCAGAAGACATGCCCTGTCTCTGTAATGTTTCTGTTATTGGACAACATATCAGTGCAAAATTGTAAAACATGTTATACATATGTACAAATATTGTTACAAAGATCCTATACTAAAATTGACCAATACTGTGCATGCAAGTAGATCTTTATCTCTATACAAGAACATTACAGATTTTAATAAGCACTGATAATAAGATAATAAGAGTAAAATCTTTCATACTTTCGAATGTGAAACTGAAGCCAAACCAGAGCCATTGTAGTACATAAAAGTACTGAAGGTTGACTCCAATTTAAAAAGAAAAAAGGATTAAAGTATTTTTTCTTGATAACTCTACTGTGGTTGTGGTAAGAAGTTACATTAACAAGTCCATTAAAAGGATTTTATAACACACTTCATGAAGGTTACTGTGAAGGTAATTTAGCTAAATTAGCTAATGTATGCCCTAATCCAGTGTAGTCGCTATTGATGTTAAGAATGACATTTTAGAGTTAAAATGAGTGTTATCTTAGCGAGTTTCATCCCTTGCTTATTACAGGCTTCACCTTCTCATACACATATGCACTTCTGCCCCCAAAATGAGCCAATCACACATCTTTATTCTGCTTGACATCATTACAGTAAATCTTCATGCAAATTATATTGGCACTTAAGCTATTTACCAGGTTTCATATTATTCTGACTCGAAATAGCAGTGAAAACTGATTTTGTCTGTAATCAGGACAAGCAGAGTCTTTACATTTGTAGTGAACTGGGTCATAGTGGCTCTCATATACAGTCTATGGATGGTACAGGGTCAGACTACAAACTACCAGTTCACTGAAATCTAATCAATTTCACATTCTACTGTATCTGTATCTCTGTGGCATAAATATTAGTTAGGAATACGTACAAAACATCGGTGTAAAGAAGCCTAAAAGGGGATGTGCAACTTCTAACAACCTTTCAGACCAACCCAACTGTATTGCTGTTTGCTTTTCAATAATAGTGGCACACTGTGTTGGGCCTATAACCCCCCTGCTTCCCCTATTTTGGTTGAAAGTAAGTGGGTGAGATGTTTCTCATGTAGTTTAGTTTTAACCAAATATAGCTGACTTCACTATAAATCTATGTTCAAAAGAAAAAGTTTCAACATAATGGACACTTAAAGTGAAACATGGTAAGACAAATATAGATTGGTCAAAATCGTTTTCTGTCTCTCATCCTAGGTTGTCCTTATAATTCCAGTAGAGGATGTTATTATATATTATTATATTATTATTGAAGAATTAGCATTTGATATTAGATAATATGTATATCCACATCAGCCTGAGGGTGTAAGGACAGAAGTAGTTGTATAGACTCTAAAACTGACAAGTTATTGGTCTTTCTTCCTCATGCTGCAGTAGGAGGATTCTAAGCAAAAGGAGGCTTGTGATATTGTAAATACCAGTGCTTTTAACCTTCATTTCCAAAATCTGAATAACCTCCCTGTGACAGAAAACAGATTTTCACATCTGTTTCAGTGGCTTAATGAGACAGCCAAGCCAAATCAGTCTTGTTAAGCTCTGTTCTGGGTCCTATTCAATAATTCATCTGGAGTGTAGAGCTCAGGATGTCACCTCCACAGCCACAGGCTTCTTGGCCTGGCTAGTTGTCTGGATAGGAGGGCTGCCTTCTGCCATTAGCATGGCTCTGATCAGATTAACAGTTGGGCCCTTCGCCAATAGAGCGCCATGCAGAGCACCCTCTCCATGCTTTGCACGGCTTAAGTACAGCATGGTGCCTTTAACAGGCTGGAGTGACCAGTGATACAATATGCAACACAATGCCATCATATCACAAAAATGAAGCTCCAGTGACAAAAAGATCATCAACTGTTTTGCTAAATGCTTAGATATGTGATCTCCATATATACAAGAAATAAAACTGTGTTGTGTTATTTTGTGCACCATCTACTCTCTAATGTCATATGTAGACATAACAAAAATACAGTGGCTACACTAACTAATTAGTAATAAGTAAGTATCACTAACCAAATGTATTAATAAGAACAATACAGGATTGAAAAGGGACAGAAAAATGCTCCAACAAGAATTAAATTGAAGTCAGTATGGAAGTATGATATTACAAGGGGACGGAGTAGAGAGCGGTATAAAAAAGCGAGTGTGCAGAGTGATGGCAGCCCTCCCACAGCCTTACCTGTGGTGGAACAGATTGGACCTGCAGCGGAGCATTCTGATTGCCGTGGCGACCAAGCGTCAGCTGACAGATGGCTGCCTGCGAGCGTAGGGCATTGGGCCGTCTGCAGCTTCCACTGATTGGAAGTCCATGCACACACACAACACTCTTCATGCCCACATGCACAGGCTGGTGGCCTATGAAAAAAAGGGGAGGACACGGTTGTTTTGATCTTGGAGGTGTCATGCATCATGACTGCTACTGTTCCCGAAAACTATAAGTGGCAAACCCCAAAATAAGCAAATCCAATCTGGGTCACATCCACTGCCACAAATGGACTATTAGGGTGAATTAACACATTAGTTAACCAGGGGTTCTGAGTATATGTATGGATTGTTCATGTTGTTGTGCATGGTACGTTGACTTTTCAAGTTCTTCCCTTTGTATGACAAGGAAACAGGTGCAAAATAAAGCGCTTGTCTTATCTAGAAGCCATTGTTCATGTCATTCAAGTAAGAGTCAAAATTGAAAACTTAACACTAGAAGATGAAAATTCAGGCATTGAACAGATTTGAATGTACTGTGTGGTGTGCTCTGACAATGTCAACGCAGCACATCACACACTTAACAATTAAGTCCCACTACCGATATAGAATGTAGTCCTCCAAGCCAAAAATCTCACGTGATCAAATGTGATGTAACAAAAATGAAGGCGAAACATAGCATGACTCGGTAGCGGAGTTACCCGGGTAAAAACAGTCTGATTATTTTTAAGTGTGTACCCCACTTTAGCTTCTTGTTCTGTATCTACTGATAGTTTACATTATAGCTCCATTTTTAGACAGGAAACAGACACAGTAAAACCACAAATTATCTCAATTTTCTGTACGATTTGGGTTGCGAATAGCAGCACTGAAGATCTGTTTGGAATTGTCCAAACAAGGTCAGAACTCTCACAGTTTAGTCCGAACCATGGATCCAGTGGTGGCAAACATAATAGCATAATACAGTAACTTTATACTTTCATGAGTTTCATTATCAAACTCAACAGTGGAGTTGAACCGCTGCGACATATTTCAGCATCAAACTGCATTGTTTTCATTCAGAGCCAGGTGCAGTGGTGAAAACAACAGAGATGCTTCTATTTTTTTATCATTTCTTTTCTTTGACTCTAAATGCCGCTTCTTCATGTTTCTCATTGCATCTAGTCCTTCTCTGGGACTTTTGTCAAATACCCTGTCATATTAAGTGCCCTCACCATGGGAGACCCACAATGACTCAATACTCCCTTTAGTTGTGATATGAACAGAATAAATTCTGTTCATATCGCTAATACAGACAAAATGTCACAGCTGAACACTATTGATACTTTTAGGTCATTTTTGAGAAGTAGAAATACTACATATACTTCCTTTTACAGATAACCTATGACATAGATGTCTATGATTACCATTACAGTGTTTAACGTAATTTTGGTCATAATAGCGAAACTCTAACATTGCAGAGCTAAGTTGCATTCTAAGACATGTCCCTGTTAAAAACACCTTTAAAGAATCTAGTCAGCAAACTCACACAGCTGTGAAATAGACAATAATACAGCATATCATAGCAACCATTTCCCTACACAATTCACTTTCTCTTTGCACCATTAACTCCCTCTCTCACCGATTCAAATACACAGGCACAAGCACTGGATCTGTGAGGCAAATGAGCTGCATGTGTCTCAACATCTCCAGATGCCATAAATATCTTGTTATGAAAGACAGGTAATGAAAAGCACTGCCTTGGTAATCCGTGACGGAAGGCAGTTTCACGCTCCTTTATCTTCCTTCACCTCCCATGTTCCTTCCATTGGCACAAGCTAATGTCTGGTGCACTTGTCCTCCCTAATCTTCATACTTTCTCTCTTTTGTTTCAACCCTATCTTTCACTTATCTGCAGTAAGATTATGTGTGTTTCTGTTGTTGCCATCTTTCAGATTGCTGTTTTTCTTTGGTGTAAGCAGGCCATGCAATCTAAGATGAATATCAGATCAAAATGGGACAATTCATGGTAAAGACTATATGAGACATTCTACCGAAGTGGTTCAAATTGCAGTTCCACGATGAAAAACACATTTAAAAAAACAATTAGGTATTCAGACTTTACATGTGTACAAACATCATCTTATGGTCTAATTAATCACAATATCTTAATTGAGATCATACAAAATTAAATATATTAAAAATAATCCTTAATATGTTAGTTCCTTTTCGAAGGTGGCTGTCCCAACCTCTAACCTCTAAATTTCAATTCATGAAAATACTACTAAAATGATTTTTGCCATTTTCTTAAATTTTGTTTTTAAATACACCCATTTGATTTCTTGTATAGGAAAGTTGAAATAATGAGACTGATTGTGTGGATATTTTTTTAAATGAAAATATTTCATATCAAAACTGCTATCCCATGTTTTCATGTCACTACTGAAATGAATAACAAATGATAAAAATTCTTCATTCTTTTGATGCATATTATTACTATTAATAATCATCATCATCATCATCATCATTTTATAAACATGACTTGGAATTATCCTACAGGGAGAAAAGGTGAGTTAGAAAAGCATGAAGGAAAAGACAAAAAGACCACAGGATATTTAGAAAAACAGACAGAAATGCAGATGTTTAGTCAGGCTTCCACACCACCAAGCACCGCTAGGTCCAGTGAAGGGGATCAGACACCAGGGTGTAGGTCTTTAGCCCAAAAGAAGGGTAGGGTTATCTAAGGTCACTCTAAGTTTAAGTTTAAATTAAATTAACTTAATGCTATGGTCACTATTGCAATAACACAGTCACTACTGAAACAGTGTTGTCACTACCGAAACACCAGTTGTTCTGTCAAAAATAAAAGTTAATGAGTTATCAACCTTGTGTTTTATAATAATGGTTGGTTAGGTGTATGCATAATTTCAACTCTCATTAATGGTGAAATCAGTATAATCAACTTTATACATTTTATGAGAAAAATTGCATTCTATTACACAATTATTTGAGTAGGCAAAAACAAAAATTGTGAAAATGTGAAACAGACATGTCTGAAAATGACAAACAGCTTGTCAGTAAGTGTCCGTGTGAAACAAAACAGTGGAACCAATGTTTGTCAGCAGTGTAATTTAAGAAACAAGGGTTTGATTCAGGAAAACTGTAATCTGATCATTTTTTTAATTGCTTTGAGTCAACTGTCAGTTAGATTTCAGTTTTTGGGGGAGCATTTTTTGTTTAAGGGAATGGAGGTACAATTTTTGCAAATAAAAACAGCTAGATGGAAATGCAGCAGATGCATTACAGTACACTGAATAATTAAACAAGCATATTCTCAGGTAAGCAAGGGCTCATGCAGGGCTGACAAATGAAAAAATGTGATGTGTAGACCTACTTCTTTTGATCTCATATTAATGTAGATGATAAAAAAAATAGCTGTCTTTCCACCTTGTTTTCTTTGCCTCTCAGTCAGGGAGGGACTTGGCTCATCCCAGAAGGAGCCATTGATCAGGCTGGATTGCAGGAGACAGCAGCAGAGAGGAAGACCCTCTCCCACATCCTGGCAACCCTTCCAACAGAATAGATAATTCTACAGCAGCAGCTCCCTCCTCACCTTGTGCCAACAAATTTACAGTTCAACCATGGACCAAGGTGTTGAACAGGAATGTTAGGAATACTTTGATTTATTTTCATTAAATAATCAACAGGTCAGAAACACAGAAGCATCCTCCATGTTCTTGAAAGGAAATAAAAAAAGGGTTGGGCTTGAAATGCTTTTATTTACTTGAAGTCAAATAAGAACCACAAACAAAGGGTGTATATTAAACTAAAAAAAAAAATGCAATGAAAGTAGGTAAGTTCTGTCAGATTGGTCCTAAACCAAAATTCAGATGGCATAGTGTGACATCATGGGAGGTATTTTAATTACCATCATTATTTAAAAAAAAACAAAACAAAAAAACACATTGTTTCATTTCATGCTAATGTAGTTAGAGTTCAAAAAAGTTACATTAATAACATTAGATATTTTTTTTGTATGTGTAAGTGTATAAATAAATGTGTAAGTGTATAAATAAATATATAAATAATCTTTTACTTTACTGAATTGATTGTAATTTTTGTATTTTAACACTCATTCATGTTTTAAAAGTGTATGGTTACAACCATGTACTCCCTTTTTAGGGTAACAATCTAACATTTGTCCATGGACTGTGGATTAAAATAACCATTATGGTTACCCTGGTTCATTCATAGCAGTGTGAATTAATGTACAATTTCCCTGTTAAATAAACCAATAGAACACATTTATTATCAGCCTCTGCGGTTACCTATACTAATACACCCTGAACCTAGCATTAGCATTAAGATTTAATCTAACATTAGGAGTGAGCTGCCATTGAAGGTTCTCAGGGAACAACCCCTGGCACTGATAGGAAAACTGATCTATATGAAGGAAACCCGTGCGGCAAACTCAACACATAAATGCTGACTGAGAATCAAACAATGAACCTTCTATGCATGAGGCAGAAGTATTAAATACTACACCACTACACTGCCTTTTTAGCAACAAATTGAATATTATGTAAAATACTGAAAATAACCATTGGACGTGGTGCCTGATCTAATGTTAAGTTCTATTACTGTGCATTTTAGTTTGGTGGGTTGTACAAGACATAAAAGTGCTGTCAAAACTTTTCTTTATCCATTACTTTAATTGCATTAAGTGTGTGTGTGTGTGTGTGTGTGTGTGTGTGTGTGTGTGTGTGTGTGTGTGTGTAAATGCAGTGTTGAATTAATTTTACTATG
>JAPTYQ010000018.1:14268098-14289498 GCA_029814465.1 Ostorhinchus cyanosoma | reverse complement strand
CCATCCATCCATCCATCCATCCATCCATCCATCCATCCATCCATCCATCCATCCATCCATCCATCCATCCATTTTCCATCAGCTTGTGTAAAGCAGTTCCTCCAGGAGGGTTTTCCAAGGTGTTCCCAGGCCAGCCGATATAATCCCTCCAGCGTGTCCTGGGGTAGACCCAGGGTCTCCTCCCAGTTGGACATGCCTGGAACGCCTCACCAGGAAAGCGTCCAGGGGCATCCTGACCAATGTTCATTTTATCACCCATTTTTCAATTCAGTCTTAGTCTTCTGTCAAAGTTCCTTATTAGTCTTAGTCATATTTAGTCATTAACATATCATTTTTTGTTAGTCATGTTACAGTCGACTGAAAGTTTCCACATTTTAGTCTAGTTTTAGTCAAATGAGAACTCAAGGTATTTTAGTCAAGTCTTAGTGAAAACATTTTAGTATTTTTAAAGTTTTTATTTCAGAGTGGATTGTTGTTTATCATTCCAGTTGAACTGTGTACTACAGCTAAAATATTGATTAAACGTCATGATAACCTGGAAAAACAAACATCTTGAATAAATTGAATGAATGAATGAATCTTCAGTGCAACTTTGCTAATCGTTGATTCAGTACACATTCACAAATGATGCACTTGTTCTGACAAAATTGTAAATAGAATCAAAAACAAAATAAAAAAAAACATGTTAAATAATATGACTCTACAGCTACAGACTCTTTAGTTTAACAGACACAGGTTAAAATATAGTAAAAACTTAACAAGATAGACCTAGTAGAGCTAAGAAAAATCCATTATGAGATGGAGGTCTAGAAAAAAAATGTCTATGAATTAAGGGTTTTTAAAGTGAAAACATAAACACAGCAAACACCTATAAACAGTCAAGAGCAGATATCATCAGCCCTGGCCAGTGGCTCACAGGCAGGCAGAGCCCCTTCGGACCTAGGATCCAGTTCCGAGTAAGGCTCTCCATTAGCTCCCAGCTACATGTATCACTAGCTGGGTTTCCATTACCCTCAGAAATGTGCAAAATTTAAATTGCACAAAAGAAAACTGGTAATGGAAACACAGAAATGTTGCAAAAACTGTCAACGATTGCAAATAAAGTTTTTACACTTTCTTGAGGTGGTTTTTGAGATGTTTCGGTATAGAAGTATTGTGCACAAGTGTAATGGAACCAAGGGCATTAGTGACTTCAGATTTTTTCAGATCAACTTATTTGTCTATAAAGTCGAAGTCGAGTTGACTAGTCAAATGATGACGTCATTACATTGGCAGTTCAGGACCAACACAGACACACAGCCGTTCAACAATGAGCAACTTCTACTAAAGTTCAGCGGCAGTCAAGACGCACAACGTACGCACACACTGGCTGTCCAAATTATTATTCAATATTGGTCGTGCTTGCATGGTTCACAGAACATTACTAAGATGATAGTTTTTCTAGATCACAATCAATTTAGTAATTCTGCTGTGACTCAGTTTTGGCCTGAGCAGGTCCTTTCTTTTTTTTTTTTTTTTTTCCAACCGGCTTTTGTGGAATTGTTGGACCTGCCCTGCAAATGAAATGAAGTTTTTTGAACCTGCACCAACCTGACCCAGGTCCACTGATCTGTGCTCCATATTTTCTTGTAGAACAACAAAAGTCATTGGAAATCTTTAATGTTATGAACTTTGAGTTCATTGTTAAACTATTACAGGGCCACTACTGCAGATGCATTATATACATACCACATCACACTAATGAACCACAAAAAACAAACAAAAAACACAGCGGAGGGAACGTTTTCACCATGACAGACCTATGTATAGCTATCATTGTTGTGGCTGATGATTTATATTGTGTTTACTATGTTTCCCTATAAAGGGGATGTCACTGACCAGTGACCAAATGAAACAGGCTGTTATACTGAACAAAATAACATGCCTTTGTAAATATGATTATTGGAAATATATGACATTACAAGAACACAAGTCAACAAAATACATAACCCAGGCCCTGCTGTTTTTACTGCAGAAATGGTACACATGATCCCTTTCAGATACTTACACCAGCTTCAAGCTGCATTCTGGATGCCTATTTTGAATAAACAAACATTAAAATAGCTTGAGATGGAGATAGGAGGTACTATCACATAATAGCTTATTGTTATCAGATGCCTTTGGCTTATAGTGTTTTAATATAGAATCAACTTTGCCCCAGAGGCTGGTCTGAGTTAGCACTGTGAATTAAAGCCACTGTGTTTTATTACTGTACCAGGGAGACTGACAGGAAAGAAAATTTTACTACATAAGCTGATGTAACGGAAGAAAAGATAAGAACATTTCTTTTGCACAAGCCCACTCCAAGATAAATTTGTTGGTTACGCATTTCCTATGACTATTTACTCCTTCTCTTTGATAAATCACAGTGTTTATTTGCCTGGGTCTAAAAAACTGTGTATAAGTGGCACCATGGGCGGGTGAATTAAAATGATCCAAGGTGTAAATGTTGATTTAGATGATGCTGTGCTCAAACTGTTGGATCCAGACTGTTTGTCTGTGGTGTGTATATGCACATGCTCTTCTGGAGTATGTTTATCTCTGTGTGCCTTACAGCCTTCAGGCATGAGAGCTCAGGTTCCCCTGCCCTCCCCAGAATTGAAAAGCTCATCAGGAGATAATTCTGGGAGCTGCCACAATGCCAGCTATGTGCCACTGTCACCTTATCTTCAGGGCCTTTTGCGCCCCACTGCTCCTGTCCCTGCCCTGGGGAAGACAGCTTAGTACCCATTCTGGCTTCAGCAGCGAAAGAGAGCAGGGTGGTAGAGATCACTCATTTTAATAGGCCTGTCACATCTGTTTTTAGAACTTGTGGAAGTCTCCTGCTGCAGGCCTCTGAATGAAGTGACCCCAAAATGATGTGACAAACTGTGATGGGCTGAGGGAGCAGAGTTTAAGGGGAGAGGAGTAAAGGAAGGGATGTAGTGTAGAAAAGTGAAGGACAGGATTACATCAAAATGATGCGATCCACAGAACATCATGTTTTGGGACCAGTTATTTTCATAACATAGTTCCATGAATATTTCAGTGGAAGAAAATCTCTGCATTTGGATCTACACTATGCTTCTGCTGTGAGACACAAACGAAAATACAGTGTAATTGTGGCTAACAGCAATGGTCATCAACTGGTGAGGTCTAGACCACAAAGCCTTCAACATAAAGGGAAAAAGAAATAGTTCTATTCTTTGTTTTGTCATGACATTGTCACATCACTGTCTGCTCTGCTGCTCTTTTTTTTCTCTCTGGCCCTTATATTCAGTCACACCTCCTCATCAGCTAACTTCACTCACCTGTGAGCGCAGCTGTGGCTCATCAGGCTGGGTGTATATATTCACATCTCTGCTTTCTGTTAATTGCCAGATTGTTCTTCTGCGTAGTGTGAGACTTCCCAGTGATATTCCCGCCTGAACCCAGATCCTGATCGTTTCTGACCTGCTCTGCCGTCTGTTTGTCTGACCTCGTCTCCTTGCCTGCTCCCTGGTAACCTACCTGCCTTCTGTCCCAGACCATGCCTTCAGCCTTCGCTCCTCTGCTTTCTTCTGGCTTCCCTGGTTCTGGATCTCTCGCCTGTCCCCAACTCACCTGTTGTCTATCCCTTCTTGGCCTTTCATCTGTGACTGTCAAATACAGCCTCTGGTGGATTCATCATGGAGTTTGTCACTACGGTGAGCTGTCACCCCACGGCACTGAAGCGGTTTATGGACGTAAACTGTTGACAGGACTCTTTGAAGTCTTTTTACTCAATCTTTATTGTTTTAATAAAGACTGTAGTAAAGTCAGTAGGTTGTTCGTAGTCCTGTGTGTAGGTTCTGATTGTACCCATCACAGAAAAGGACTCTCAAATGACGTAAGACCATTCTAGCCTCCTCAGACCTTCTGTCTTCATATGAGGACAAAAATTTCACAGCTTTATACAAAATAAAACTGTCCACCACAAATATTTGATAAAAAAAAAATGTCTATATTCTAGAAAAAACTGTTGAATAATGATGTTTTGAATACAGGCAATTATTTAATTAAAAAAGCCAAAGCTCGTACTTTCCTTGGTCTCAGGAGGTCATTAAACCTGACAGTGTCATCTGACTTCATGGGCTGCTGTGTAAATCATCAGTAAAAACTAATCTTGCAAAATCATTTCAGTTTGACACAGTTATATTGTAAAACTATTCTTTCAGTGTTCTCCATAAAGTTCAACAATTGCATTCATCTATCAACCCCTTGTGGTTGACAGGTTACTAAATAACAAAACTCACCATTCCAGTATAAAACTAATGCTGGCGCAAATATTTTTTAAAAAATATTTCATAGCTTCCCATGTAATCGCTGAACAAAACCATGATGGACAGAAAGACTCTACAGATCACATCTACCCACAGTATCTGCAAAGAGGATACTAAAAAATGTACCAACAGCGTACGAGAAAAGATATGGAAGAAGTTAACTCAAGCTCAAAGCCTTGTATCAACTAAACATATAACTCATGGAAAACAAGGTGGTGTCAAGTTAGGTCGAGGTCAGGGTCCCTCAGATCAATATGAGCACCAAGTAGAATTTATAATCCAGGGTAAAAACAGTGATTAAGTATAATCAACACTAATCAGATGATTGAGTTGATTTGTTAAGAGATATTAGAGACTTGTAATTAATGAATATAGATAAGAAATAAGTATACTCAAAAGAATGTTGATTTATTTGTGATTACTGAAATGTAGAAGGGACATGGCATGTTAAAATGTAGATGTGACTTTCTTTAGCCACACAGACAGATGACTTACACAAAAAGGCAAGTGAGAGGCGACCGTGTCTACTGCTGCACTCAGAACAAGCTTAAAAAAAAAAAAAAAAAAAAGGAAGCTCTACTGGAGACATCTGGACATGATATCATCTATCAATGAAGTCAATCAGGTGTGACCAAGTAACACCTAAAGTTCTATTAAAAACCCAAACTGCGATTATAGCACTAGGAGATTCTGAACAAGTCAGAGCCCTGCGTTCTATGCAGTGAAGATTTCACTCTGTGACTATACTTTTTTGCCACCAGAAAAAGGTGTAGTAAATTGGTTAGGAGTTGTTAATCGTACTTCTCAAAATAATGCTGGAGGTTATCAGAAAGAATACATTTGTATAGACATTCGGTAGTCTGAAGGAGCAAAGACCTATTTCTTCTGATAACAAAGGACCAAAAACTCTAAAGACTGATTTTATCTTTAAGTAGATTTTTACTAACTTTAAAGGGACATTTGCTGATGAATTGATGTTTTCCAGGAGTTGTTATATTTTTCCCTTCTTTGGACCAAACTGGAAAAGAAGTAGAGTTGTTTTATCTCTTTTCTTCTTTGTCCATCTCCCAGCATTAAAGATGGATTCAACAGTTTTGGCTGAGCAGTTGAGGACGTCCTCTAAATCTTTTTTTCTGATTACTCTTTCGAGACCCCTTCCTTTCGGATATATAAACTCATTTTTCTTTTTCTTTTATTGAGGACATCAAGCAAGGCAACAATTTGGACATTTTCAAAAAGGACTGAACTGTGGGTTAAAGGATAACAACGGGGTTGAGAAGAAGTAAGAGAAGTGAGGAAAAGCTAGGTAATAGGTTAAGTGATTAGGATGTTGATTCCCAGTTTAGAAGTTCAGACTGAGACCAATTAGTGATTGAATAATTGATTTCGGCATATTCTTTGCTTTGCTAATTTGCCTACAATAAATTCATAAAAAGTAAATTCAAAATTTTTTCCTTGAGTTATTCCCAATGGGCTACAAAATAATACCAACTAAAAGTATCCTCAGGGCCATCCTTTCCCAGCCTTTAAATTATTACCTGTCATGTAACAAGTGCACTAAATACCCATAAAGCAGCTGCATAACCAGTTGGGCTGGTATTACTACTGACCATAGAGTGGGTTTCTCTGAGCAGTTTTGGAATCCAGAGTTGGCGAGGACAGAGATTGGAATTTTGGGCAGTCAGACAACAGTTGAATGCTTCTGCTAATATCTGTACTGGTTCGTATGGGCAGGTAAGACCCCAGTTTAGCCATGTGAGATTAGGATCCTGTGTAAAGGAGAGCTGAACCAAAGAGTAACTGAGGAGTTAACAAAGGTGGTGAAGACCCTCACAACAAAGCATCAGCAATGCAAACAATAACAACCATGTTGACGATTATAATGGTAACAATAACTAGACCAAGAGCTGAGTAAACTGGGCAGAAAAACAGAAAAAAAGCCGAACACAGCCCCAGCGCCAACCCAAGCACAAAATGGCAACCCCACCACTGCCGCCACCCCCCCACACACACCCCTTTCCCAGTCCGCCCACGTTCTGCGGAAGGCCAGAGGATGGCCAGTCCAGACCTGTTCCCTCACATGTGCTTCAGCCTGTCTCCCTGTTGTTCTGCGTATGACCCAGTCTACCTCCTAACTGAACTCCGCCTGTTCCCAGTCAGTGTCTCTACCTGCGACAATGGATTTACCTACTCAGACCCTGAGTTCTCAGATGACCGTCGTTAAATCACCTTTTCGTGAACTCTTAAATTAAACAATTTTTTGTGAACTTTAATTCTGTCTCTGGGTTTTGCACTTGGGCTCTCATTCCTGATATCAGTCGTGACATGGACTGTACACATGGTGTAAGTGCCATCTGTAGATCATGTAGGACAATATCATACTGAAGTAAAAGACCATGGATAATCCTTTTCAAAGCACCTCTCACCGTTTTTGTTTCCCATCCTGCATGCTCTCTGAAATTTTGCCTGTTGCTGCCAACATTAGTCCGTGGCCCCTGCTCTCAACTTACAGAGGGTGACAAAGTGCACACAAACATGTCCATGCCCTCAAGCAAGCATAAAAAAAGAGCACGATGACTGAAGGACTCGTAGGCACAGAAAGACACATGCCAGAATAAACCAACAATGCACGGAATGAGAGAATAATAAGGAAATCCCTTAATGATTTTGACAACAGCCATAGATATCATTCAGCATTTTGAGTTACTACAACAAAACAGCAGCTAAGTGATTAAAACAAGCAAACCACCCCTACTACACCATCTTCTTTTAAAAGAAACTAAATTTCCTCACATACCAAGCAGAATACCTCTCTTTATTTAAGACCAAAAAACTGTATTAGACGAGTACAAACTTCACAAACTGTCAAAGTCCTTGAAAAGAGAATGAAAAGCCTTCTCTCACTTGAGCCACTTTCAATAAGAGCATCTGCTGAAAAATGCCTTTTTTTTTTTTGCTGCCTGTCATTTATCTCTACAATCTACCCACTCAAATGGAAGGATCAAACTATTTGTCCAGCATACTTATGCAGCCACTATTTTGGTGTCCTTGCCTGACAAGAGGCAATAAGACCATGTTTAATAGTAGAAAACAAACATACAGGGTAGAGAGTGATGACTTCAGCTTATCTCAGTGAGACTCAGACCTGATCTGAATGCAGATACTAACCTCTCAAACTCACAACATGGCCGTGTTATAGTGTTGTAGTTCAAATGTTGCTAAATAGCAAAAGTACCACTCTGACACAGCATTATGGTGGACAGACATGCCAATCACAGTAAGATAGGAATAGATGACAGGGATGACTCAAAAAGGGATAATGATGTGACAAAAAATGATTGTGGTTTACATTTTGAATTATGCGTCTACATTTCATATTTCTGTGAAATGATTGCTTAATCAACTTGATTAAAAAAAATATTCAATTACAATTTTCCTGAATTGAAGCTTTTTTCCCTTAATTTTGCTGCTGTTAAACATTGGTTCCATTGTCGCTTTTTGTGATGCACAATAATGCCAGGACCAACACACAGTTGTGTTAGTTCCATGTTAAGTTGATAGTAGATGTCATTGCACTTGTTTTCTTGGTGTTTATATCTATAGATATTTTTATACATACTTTTATACTGTTGTTGTTATGTCTGTATAGATATTTTTACATATCCTTTTGCTTTTATACTTTTTATTGTTGTCAACAGGTTCTGCAAGGACAAATTGTTTGTCATTTCCAGACATATCTATTTCATATTTTTAAAATTTTTTCCCACCTATTCAAATAGTGATTTTATCAAAGAAAATATTGATAGATGAATAGATTACAAAATAATCAATAGCAGCAGCTCTAATTTCTACTTTCAAATATTTCAAATATTACAAAATGACCTAAAATTATCATTAGAGTGTTTCGAATGAAGAACTTTGAGGTTCTGCCAAAAATGCCAATGTACTGGAGTGTAGGGGCATGTACTACATTTATTTATCTCAATAGACTGACAGATTTATTTGACCACTCAAGGCACTACTAAGCCACTCTGCTGTGGCTGTTTTGGTAGCTGAAACATGTTCTGATATGTGAATTCTCCCCGCTGTTGAGAGTTCAGAGTATCAATAGTTCACAGAACCCCTGCAATAATAGTAAACAACAAACTCAGTTTACATGATACAAATTCTTCTACAAATTAATTGGACGTGAAGGGTAATGACTACAGTTTAACATCACGTTGCAATGTAATTTTATAGTATAGAATATATTCTAATGATCACTTATCGTAGAGTGGCTGTGATTAAACTTTTTTTTGTTTCAGTGTTTTGTTGTATAAAATATTTTATGATTCATTATTGGTGAATTTTAACTTTTGTCATATTGTCACTAGAAGAAATAGTTTAAAACACACACAGGATCAACAATGGATATTAAAAAAAAAAATCTGAATTGCAATATGCATGTATGTGTCATGGGAACATTTGTACTGAATGACTGTATTTATGCTCTATTTAAACACCATTTGATCATTCAGAGATGCATGTCAATACCAGGTGTTTCAGAAAAACAAAAAGATCTCATTAGCTTTACCCAAAGGAATCAGGTTGGAAATCACTTGAGTTATTACCTTTTTTTCTCCACAGAAATTCCCAGATTGCTTATACAGTGTATCTTAAGAGTCCGTTTGAAACATTACATCCCTAGAGATTATCTATGTCTTTGAATTTTAGAAGTGAAAATACTGAGAGGGGAGATAAAATGTGAAAACTTTTATAACTTGAAAATCTAACACATTTCATCTCAGGAAGTGGATCTAACCTCTTAAGATAATGATCTAAAGAACTGACCCACCCACATTCACAAGTTTGGATTTCTATGTTTACATAGTTTTCTGTTGTCCCTAAAACTGACAAAAATATGGTGTTATGTAAAATAACCTTTCATGTTTTAAGTTAGACCTCTTGCATACTTACTGGTGAATGTTTTTACTACTACAGTATTATCAGCAATAGGTGCTCAGGACTGGAAGTCCCCAAGCCCCTAATTATGCGTATGATTGGAGCTTGAAAAATACTTTACTCTTGTCTAATGCTACAGTAAATGCTTGCTCACTGTTGTTTAAAATGCCTTAATACAGGAGAATAAGAATTACCCCTGATATGTTGGCTGACTTACATTTATTTACATTACATGTAAACTTTCCCCTCGTATCAAGAGCTGGCTTTGTTAAAATATTAGCAACTTCTAGTCACTATTATGTTGTGCAAGTTAAAGGTGGAGTTTCCCACTCTACTTTTTGTCTAAAACAGTAGATCTAAAAATGAATTGGTCTGGTGTACAGCTCAGACAATGTAAGTACCAAAGAATAAGACAGACCCTGTAGTTTGTTCCTCCAGGGCGGAGAGGAGGAGGATCAAGAGGGCATGAAGAGGTGGGATGTGACAAGGAGGAGTGGGGCCTGAGCTGCTTTATGGAACCTGTGGTTATAGCACTTCTTCCAATGACAGGAATGAACACAGAACCACGCAAAATACATAATTAGCCTCACATCAGCCTACATATCGCACCAGACTTACCTTATCTGGTTTTATACCTCTGTATCTCTCCTTTTGCCATTTGCAAGTAATAAGTGCTGCCATCTCAATCTGAAACCTCAAGACCTCCCTAATGACTACAGAAACTGGAGTTACAGAGGTCTAATTATTATGTTTATTTCTCATAGCATTTAAGAAGCAGAGCATGATTAATGTCATTACAAATATTAAGCACATATACATCAATCATTACTCATATATTTGTAGGCCAACATATTAACAATTACAATTAACTGTGTCTTTCGACATTTCATAAGATCCTCAAAGCCAGTCTTCATATGTCTTTGTCCTCTAGGTTTGTAATAGAGCTGCAGCTAACGATTATTTTTTAAATAGATTAATCTATCGATATTTTGTCAATTTAATTAAATGATTATTTGAATTGGCAAAAAATTGTAAAAATAGACATGTCTGAAAATGACAAACACCATTTCCTTTATTCAAGAAGCAGCTGACAAAAAGTACACACACAAAAAGTATACAAGTAAAGGATATATAGAAAATATCTTTATTGAAATAACAGTATAAAAGTATGTATGAAAATATCTATAGATATTCAAAACATGATAAACATGAACGACAAACTGAGGAGTGGAGCACAGGCGAGCTTTGCCGCCTGGATATAACTGAGAGCCGTCTGGCAGGTGAGTCATGCTCAGATCTCCACGTGGGGGCCCAACAGAAAACAAGTACGGCTTCAAAACGCATGGACACAGCGATGCTAAATAACTTTCACTTTCAGTCAGAGAACAGAGCTGCGGCTAACACAAGGCGTGCTAAAGTGGACACGGCACTTCAAGCGTGGCACGAAAACCTCGAAACAAAAGACCCATCTCCTCTTTCAAATCATGCCTGAGTGCTGTGGGATGCTAAATCTAAACCAAAAGGGACACTAGGTGGATAATTAAACATCCACAGTCTAATCTCCAAGAGAGGCCAGATCTCTGAACTCCTCCTGGACTCAAACTTGGCCTATCTCTGCCTGACTGAATCCTGGCTTCACAGCAATGTGCCAACTAATATGATAGACATCCCAGGATATCAGAGTTTTAGACAGGACAGAAATAGGGGTAAGGCGGAGGTATGTTAATCTACATTAAAGTACATTTAAGTGTAATTTAAGTGAATTGGATACCAACCTTAAATGCCTTGGTTTGAACATAATTTTATCACCTTCAATGAATTTTAATATTGTCATCAACTATAACCCACTTTCTTACAATATCTCTTTTGATGATGACGTAACTGCTGTGGCTAAACAACTTGAGAGGTGTAGCACCCGAGCCCCTCGATTTAGTGAGAGACAAAGCAGTAATAGAGCTACCAGAAGCTCCTCAAACCAAAACAGCAAAATCCCATTCTGCAGAACAACATTCGGACGTTCAGCTTTCTCCTGTAAAAGCATTAAACTTCGGAACTCACTGCCACTTGAAATAAAATCCATTTCCAAGTTTAAAATGTTTACCACCAGAACTAAATCTTGGCTAAAGAAAAAACTAAACTTTACCCATTTGTAAATAGTGTGTATTATGTGTGAGTGAGTGAGTGAGTGAGTGAGTGAGTGAGTGAGTGAGTGAGTGAGTGAGTGAGTGTTTTGTACGATGTAAATGCACTGCAGTAATTATGGACAATTTAATTGTTTTTATACAGAACAGCGTTTTTTTTTGTTTTTTTTTACTATATATTGCAATGTACTGTAGTGCTGTAGAAAAGCCCAACTAGGGACAGGAGTTGAAAATTATCACTAGCTATAAACTCTACATGCATCACATCAGTTGCAACTATGTTTGACTGCATTGTCCCCGTCAAATAAATAAACAATTAAGTCCAATGACACCTACAAACAATATGTGCACTCCAGTCTTTAACACATTTCTTCAACATCTAACTTCCTAACAACTGAACATGGAACTAACAACTGTGTATTGATCCTGGAGTTGTATGTCAGAATAAAGGTCTGTGAAACGCAACAGTGGAACCAATGTTTAACAGCAGTGCAAAGCATAGATTCAGGAAAATTGTGATAAAATACATCGATTAATCTGTCTCACACGAAGAAGAAGGTGATAGGAATCACATAAAATCATTTTACAAAAAAAACATGATTACTTAAACAAAGGAACTATACATAATACAGTCCATGAGTATCATGTATAATCTGCACTCAAGTGCAGTTTAAAAATGTTTTCAGTTGTTTTGGGTAAATGAACAGTCACACGATATGATGTGTTTCCTCTTTAGGGCCCAGAAATCTGTGCCCGAGGGCTCTTGTTTACCATGATAGACTATTGTTATAAATGACACCTACGCAGTAGACCCCCCTCAATATAACAGGTGCAAAAAATTGCATCCAAGCACCACCCACAGGAGTAAACGTCACATCTTGAAAAAAGAACACCTTCCTCAGAAATAGATAGATAGATAGATAGATAGATAGATAGATAGATAGATAGATAGATAGATAGATAGATAGATAGATAGATCACTTAGTAATAGAGTCATGGAGAAATATGCATGTTTGAAGGATAGATGGGTGAAATAATAAAGGACAGAAAATATACTGTAAATTTTTTTTATCTAAATTCATATTTTAAAGTAGTGGTGCATGTGCTTGGACATATCTAATAGTGATATGTGGTTATAGTGCAGCTGAAAACTGACTTAGATACTGTGCCCCATTAAAAAATAACTTTACCAGCTGCCACTGGTTTCAGCTCTTGTTTGTAGCTACAGTTAAATCTGTTTCTAGAGGAAAATCCTAACTTGACTTCGTTTATTTGTGGAGCAGGCCATTTTTCGTTCTTTAGCAAATTGTGCTGCTCTCTTCAGTGTGTTTAAGGCCAATAAACAGCCCAAAAAAACCCAGCACCAATAAACAAACAACTGGTATCAACAGAAGTTTAGGTTGATGGTTAATGCTGCAGTGCTTATAATAGTTTGGTGTAACTTGTGGTCTGAGAGAAAATGATCCATCCATGGTTTAGATGCTCTGACTTCTCTCCGTTCTCAGCGCAGTCCGTAACAGCCAAAGTAAATCACTACTACTACCACGACAACATCTACTACTATTACGACTGCTACCACCATTACAACTAATACTAATAATCATAATAATGATGATGATAACAATTACAAAATATTTATTTATTTATTTATTTATTTATTTATTTATGTTAGACCCTATCCTCTGCTTAGCAGTAGTTCTGTCATTCATTTGACAGGACGCTGTCATCGAGCACTGAGGTGGGTGTTCACATTTGAACCTCTGCCTTTCTTGGATGTGAACTATTTCTTGTGCCAAGCTATTCCATAGTTCTACTGTGGCTGACAGGAATGTCCTACTGAGGCTGTTGTTTGCTCTGATGGGCTGTAGAGCAGCTGTATGCTGGGGCCTGGAGTACCTTATTTCTCTACACACTTTGTACTTCTCTGGTCTGGTTTTAGTAGTGTTGGTGCTTCTTGGTGATACATGCGGTGGAGTAGTGTCAGAGCTACAACATTTCTCCTTTGTTTCAGTGGCTGGGTTTAATTTTTGTTCAAGGCATCTTGAGGGAGGTTTATGATCTTGAGTGCCCCTCTTTGAATCGCATCTAACCATTCCAAGTGGGTAGATGATGCACCCATCCAGATCTGACCATGCTTTTGTAGATAGTGGTCGTTTGTTCTGGATCCAGGTGAGGTGCTACTTTTCTCAGGATACCTAGTCTCTGTCCTGCATCTGTGGCCATCTTTAGTATGTTTCCAATGCCAGCTCTTTTGTGTCAGAATAACAATAAAAATCATAATAATAATAATGTACAACCAGGTACTATACAAGAACGAGGACAATTTAGCAAGCCTTTAAGTGCACAGTATGTAATTTCTCTTAAAATAACAAAAAATAGAAGTACTTTGATGTCATTAAGCACCATGATATCAAGGAAGCTGTTATTTTTACCATTACTGATGAAAATCTGAGACAGAAATCTTACTCGCATCTGAAATGTTTTGTGTTACAATCATGATACCACTCCACCAGGGTTGGTGACCACTGTACTACACGGTGTTGGAAAAAAACAACAACAAATGCATTAACATTTTTCATACACACTTGCATTAATTTTTTAAATTGATGATGGGAGGACTGAACCGCCTCTTCTCAATCACATCCCATACCCTTAAAACCAACCAACCAATATTTTGGTTACAAATTGACCAATACCTTGGTTAATCTGTAACCAGTATTATTGGTTAGGGCTGTACTCAGTCCACATTGGTTCCCGTGTTCACATCGAACTGCCCGTGTTCACATCAAACTGTGTTTTGTTTTTTACGTAACACTGCCTGTTGTTGTTCATAGTTTTTCTTCAATAGCTTGATCATGCAAGGTTGGTTTTTGAGTCTCGCATTTAAAAAAAGAGCATTGTCAGTTTTATAAGTTTGTCTCATAGGAAATAGGTCTCTGGCCATGGACCTACGCCATCGGCCATTCCTGGATTTGCAGTCGTTGTGTACACAAGTGTTTTCAACATTCAAGAAATTTCAAGGCAGACTTGATAGAGAATTTCAAAGGTTAGTTGCTGTAGCTTGTTTCAATTTCCTGACCCAAAGATTTTATAATGCATGATTGTGAATACAATGCGGACATTCTTCAGGCGTCACTCAATTCTTGGGCCTAAAATCGCCATGTATCAGTAGATATACACAGAAATAATTCTATTGTGGGAAGAAAAGTATAGTTTCTGTAATTTGATGTTATTTATTTTGGTTGATGAACAGAAATAAACCTTGATATTTAGGGATGAAAAACTGTCCATCGTGTGCCGGGATCATAATTACACAGCCTGTGTGGCATGTGGGTCAACACGTGTTTGCCTTGTCACTTGTGTATCTATTCTCTGTGGTTTTCCTGACACAACATTTGGACATATCTATGCTGTATAATAATTCTCTTCCAATTTATGCATTCAGAGGAGAGTGCTGCAACAGTTCTTGTGATGTTGCTGATGTTGCAGCCACCACAGCCAGTCCACACGTAGAAGGGCAAGTGAAAGTGGAAACTGTCTATTGCAGAAGGAAGGAGAGCCTTCACTGACCTGCAGAAGGTGGGTTTTGATTTTGCTGACCTTTTAGGATTGAATATGCCACTTACCTCAGTCAGTCTTGTGATATAATGCCGATGAAGTCTTCATTAATTGTGTAACTGGATTGTATATAAACTATTTCTAACAAAACATAACACGGATGATTCTATAGCATGAATATTTTACAGCAAATATTTGTGTATGACAGAAAATTACTTGTCCTGGAGGTTACCAACTAGCAACTGTGTTGTGTATGGCAGTACATGTATCACTAAACAGACGTATGTGCAATGAAAATAAAGAAACAGTTTTACTGTATGTTCATTTTGTTGTCTGTCCCACATCACAGTAATTAACTTCAACCCATGTAAATCATAATTGGTTAAATCCCAACCACTATCTTTGGTTCCTCCAACCAATGTGAATTGGTTGCATCCTATATATTGGTTATATATCCGACCAATGCAGATTGGTTGATGTTTTAACCAAATGAGATCGGTCACTGTAACCAAGAGATTGGTACTATACTGATTGAATTTAACCAATATATTGGTTATTCCAACCACTCTGTTTTTACAGTGCAGAGATTCTCAATGGGGTTCAGGTCTGGATTCTGTGGTGGCCAATCCATGTGTGAAAATGATCTCTCATGCTCCCTGAATCACTCTTTTACAAGCCCAATAAGCCCAGTGAATCCTGGCATTGTCCAATCTTTACTTTCCTTAATTATTACTAACCAATAAATTGCCAAGTAAGTAATTAAGTAGTAATTAAAAGAAACAAGAAACTCCTCACTGCATCAGTTAGGGTTCAAGAACTTGTTCTATCTCAAACATAATCCCTGCAGTAGTTACCCAGTCTGAATCACGAATTGGAACTGTACTTGCTGAGTTGAATCCATGGACTTTTTTGGCCAGGCTTTGTATAATTATTATTGTTTTGGACCATTTTAGTATAGTATATGTGCATAAACAGAACATCGAAAACATGCTATAGACCAAGTGCAAATCTTAGATCTTTGAACAGTCATTTTAGTTTGTTTCTATACTCTCTATACTTGAATTTGGCTTCAGCATTTCTTGGGTTTGTAAGGAGAACTTGCAATCCAAGTATTTTACTGTAGATATATGAGTGTTCTATATATACTATACACAGATATACTGTACATAAATACTAACTCATTCCTGCAAACAGACCCTTCATTTGGTATTCTTCACAGTCCACAGGCTACCTGGGCCGACCCCCCACTAAAAGCAATCCGCCCTGCTTCACACAAGGAAGAGGAAATTTTACAGTGACAAATCAATTTCTGCCACCCCTGACAGCTCTCTCCTCCCAACAGGCACTGACTCTATGAGAGGGATTAGCTATAATCCACAAATATCTGGATGCCTGCTACCTTTCCAATATTTGGCTCAGTCCTCAGAACTTGCACGGTCCTGACTGGAGACCAGATGACAATTCTGGTCCCACATAGCGATGATAATCAGGACTACGAGTAGAACAGAAGGCTGTAAAAGCCATTCTGTGGAACCATGTGCATAGTCTCTTAGGTTGGCTTAGTCAAGTGCAATCAGTTAAGCATTAACCACTTGGAAAAACTGCTCATTTCATTTCTGACTTTTACTGGTTTACATTAAAGTTCAAATGACAAAAATTTGCCCCCAGGTTAAGGACTCGAGAATCTAAAACACTGAAAGGGACGAATAGTTGAGAATAGAGGGATGTTTATCTTTACTTTTACTACTAATATATACATTCTAGAATTTGAATAAATAGTATGGCCACATTGCCCACCTGTGGTTCAATAGTGACTTATACATCATTTAAAAACTGACTGAATAAAGTCTGCTTGGAACAGAGCTTGGTACAGGGGCTCAATGCAATAAGAGAGAGATGCACAAAGTCATAATGCAAAGAGTAGGGATTTTTTTTTTTGAGTGAGCAGACTGTTTACAGCATCACCTTGGAACTTAGAGTGGGTTCTAAAATCTCACTAAAAGAAATGCTTATTCTGAGCTCAGCAAGTCTTCACTCTCTACTCCATTCCTTTTGCAGGAATTGGCTGGAAACCCATGTCAAATTTTGAAAAGTATGGGAAATTGAAGCAAACAGCTCCATCAGGTAGCATTGGAAGTGACACTGGCACAAGGCAACTTTAACACCTCTGACTAATTTTCTCTTGACAGCACCTTAAAATTCTCTGACCATACAAGCATGATCATAGAAGAGGACAAGAGGCATTTGTTGTGATATAGCATAAGATGTATACTGCCACAAATACAACTAATATAACTCTCTAAAAATTATCTTTTCACAGAAAATCCAAAAGACAAATGAAATTGAGACATTAAAAGAGTCTAGTATTTCTTCAATTTAAATTTCATGTATGATTACAAAGTAAAATAATAAAAATACCCAGGATACTTCATACCGCTGCAGAATAGTTGAAAAATGCCAAATTTGGTTGTATTTACAAAAATCTAAAAGGAATACACAACAACAGTTTGGTGAATATTACTGATTTAATTCCAGAGAAAACTAGAAATTCATGGCAGAGGGAAAACAGAAGAATTGTTCCAACACAGAAAACTAAATGTGCATGAAAAGAAAAGAACAGAGTCCCAGTAGACCAAAGAGCTCAAGTAAAAGCCATACACTTAACCAAAGCAGTCAAATTCAATCACATTTTACTTAGATAGCGCCAAATCTTAAAAAATATCTTATACCACTTTACACATAGAGCTGGTCGAAACCAGACTCTCAGTCCAATTTACAGAAACCCAACAAAACCCTCCAGGAGCAAACATTTGGTGACAGTGGTGAGGAATAACTTCCCTTTAAGGGTGAAGATAGCCTGACTGATCAGTCGGCTCCCGTCTCCCTGATGTGGTCAAAAAAAGTGTGAAGAACACACCAAATGAACTACCGACTTGAGTGTACGTTCTGTGCTGGCTTGAGACCTAAAGTCTCCATAGCACCAGGTCGAGCTAATCTGTATTGTAGTCCAAAAAAAATGAAAACCAGTAATGATGGAATATCTCTCTAGACCAAAACACAGAGCTTGCTGACTCATTAGTCATTGTTCTCTGCAGAGACTGTTAAGCAGAATATTGTTGTACTTGTTGAATGGATGGCTAACAATAAAAAGATACTGGTGTTGTCAGCTCTCAGGCTTCTTCTTGAGGAAGAAGAAAGTTGTAAGTAGGTGACAACAAAGGAGAAATCGCACTAGGTAGGTGAAGTCCTGGATACAACAACGACAGGCTCAAGGAGCTTTCCCGAATTTGTGTCATGAACTGGAGATCGATGAGCCAGGTGATTTCAAAAATTTTGCTTGGCTCTTTCCTGCTCAGTTCCACATGTTGGAGGAACTTGTCAGACCAAATATCCACCGATGCAACTCCAATTATTGGGATTGTATATCTGTCACAGTGAACGTCTTATGTTCACCTTGCGTTTCCTCACAACAGGTAAGCTATTTGCTGTTGTATAATAACAGTGCATGACATCTATGCAAGTGCAGTAACAACAATCAAAAAAGAACAAAAAGCCGGATATCAAGAGTGTAGTGAGCAAACATGTTCGCTACGGGGGGGCACCATCTTGTATTTGTCAGATAAGGGTCCATAACTAACTGTGGTCCACTGAGAAGATTCATTAATATTAACAAACTGAAAATGATCCATTAGATAACATTTAAAACATTAATGCTGATCCTTCAATACCAATTGATTGTTCCAATAGTTGCAGTAGGATGTGATGGTCGACAGTGTCAAAAGCCTCACTAAGGTCCAATAAAACCAGTATAGAAGAAAGACTCTTATCTGAAGCAGTTATAAGATCATTGGTAACTTTAACCAATGCCATTTCTGTTTGATGATGTTACCTTAAACCTGACTGGAAATCCACAAATAGACTGTTGGCTTGAAGGAAGTCACATAACTGATTAGCTTCTATTTTCTCCAGAATCTTAGATATGAATGGAACAATTAATATGGGTCTATAGTTAGCTAAAACTGAAGGGTCGAGGCTGGGCTTTTTAAGAAGGTTTGATTCCAGCTTCTTTAAAGGACTGTGGTACATAGCGTGTTGATAATGACAAGTTTATCATATCAAGGAGGTGGCTGCTAAGTAAAGGTAAAGCATCTTTGATGAGCTTTATTGGAACTCGGTCTAAGAGACAGGTAGACAATTTAGATGAAGAGACTATTGAAATTAGCTGACGGATCTCTATTTAAAGCTGGACTAGAATTTATGGAGGGCAAAAGGCCATTAATTTGATCTCTGATGAGCAGAATCTTATTATCGAAGACGTTCATAAAATCATTGCTATGGAAGGTTTCAGGAATATTAGGCTCATATGCACTGTGGTTCTTTGTCAGTCTGGCTACGGTACTGAAAAGAAGCCTGATTGTTCTTATTCTCCTCTATTAATGATGAATAATGAGCTGCGCTAACACAACAAAGTGCATTTATGTATTTATTTGGACTGTCCTGCCAGGCTGAATGGTGTTCTACTAGTTTAGTTGAACACTACATTCTCTGAGGTTTTTGGGTAAACTTGGCCAGATTTTTGGATATGAGAGCAGTGCCATTCCAAGTGTGAAGTATGCTGTCTCTCCTAATAGAAAATGTTTGCCAATTGTCCACAAATTGTATGTCATTGGCAGGACATCACTGTACCTTCAATTGGCTAAGCCACAGTTCCATGGCCACAAATACACCACATTTTTGCTAAAGGAAGGAGGAAAAACTAAACATCTAACACACTGAGCAAGACAGAAATGGAAAGTAGAAGGGAGAGAGAGAAGACATATTAGCCACAAAGCTACCATAAATTAGCCAGCTGAGACAAAACAGACTAAACAGATCATAAGAGGTCACTGTTTGCGTGATACCTTTTGCTATCTAGTTGAAGCTCAAATAACTGAACAAGAACAATCTAGAATGGCACAAGATATTAGCAGTGATTACACTAAAACTACAAAGCCCTTTGCTGGTGCAACAAACGCAATAGGAAATGATGCAAGAAGCTTATACCTGTACGTCAGAGGAGAGTAGTCCAGAAGAACCACTGACATTTTCATGCCATTCATCTATTTGCAAAGGAAACATGGCCCAATGCTATTTCACTTTGAAGGAGCTGTATGTAAGAATTATGTTCCAAGTAATCACAATATATATATATATATATATATATAATTATAAGAATCTGAGTGAAATTCAATGAGCTGGATTATTTATCAAATAAGTCCATGACTTTTTACAAAGTGTCTCTTGTGCAATTTCCAAACATGTATCTCACCTCCAGTCTGGTGAAAAAGTTAGGACTTTGTTTCTGTGGCGAGGAAGTGGTGGAGGAGATGTAAAATTAATGTTCACTTTATTAAAAAAAAGGGTCGACAACGCCACCCTGGGAATTTCACCCAGGGAATCATTAACTATCCAAGGCACACAAGCTCTTTTGTTCAACAGGGCATGAGATGTGGTTCCAGATTTTAAAATACAATGTTATTAAAGCAATATTCTAAAAAAACACAACAGTAATCATTCACACAAAGGGAAGGGGAAACGACCTAATCAGGGCTGAGGCCTAGTGAGTGTACAGGAGCTAGTGTAGGGGAAGAATCCACCAAAACTCTCTTTAACTCTGTAAAGCCCTGTGAGATAACCTTGTTGTGATATAGGGCTCTACAAATAAAATTTAATTTAATTTAAAAAAACAATAAAGGGAAACGAACTTAAATCACCCAACACACGTGGCAGACAAACTCCATGAGATCGACGAAAACCCACTTTCCCGCACACAGCAAAGAGGGGAACTCAGCCTTCAGCACCACCACCACAGGCCTTCAGCGACTGAAAAGGGGGAGGAAAAAAATATTTTAAAAAACCACAACACAACAGAACAATAAAAATCAATAAATCAGCAGAAAAAGAAATAATGATGGGATGGTCACAACTTACCTGCCCATCAGACACATATTACAACACATAACCACAAAAGCACAGAAAACAAAAACTCACCCTAATCCAGATATTTAACTAAATCACAAAAGGTCTAGATTCTTCTCAAAATAATCTAATAAACAAAAGCAGATGAATAGACCCACACAAAATACCCAACTAAACCCATAAACTAACCTAAAAGTAATAAAGTAAAAGGTAAACCACACTACCACACACGCATGCAATTATGAAAGACGAGGGGACCAAGTCCCGGTTGAAAGAAGACGGGTGTGGCCTGCAGTATGCAACCAACAGCTGTCATGAACATGGAGGCGGAGCGGCAAAAATGTCTATTGTACAGCCACATGCTGCTAATGAGGACAGACAACGGTGATGGAGACAGACGACGGCGATGGAGACAGAACAGCAGCGATGGAGACAGAACAGTGGCTATGGAGACAGAACAGCGATGATGGAGACAGAACAGCG
>JAPTYQ010000018.1:14229518-14243681 GCA_029814465.1 Ostorhinchus cyanosoma | reverse complement strand
ACAATTAATGTAATTTAATCGAGCAAATTCTTATCGACAATTAATCGATAGTCGATTAATTATTTACATCCCTAATTCATATATTTAAAAAATGACACATTTGAGTTTTCTGTTGTCAAATGTGTGATCATAAGATATACACTCTACATGTAAATATTTTTTGAGTGCATATGTCTCAGAGTTTAGCTTCTTTGTATCATTTTTCATTCAGTGGTACAATTATACAGCATTGTTATCACTCTAATTAAAAATGATTAAAATACAACTATTTCCTTATCCTTGGAAAACAAAAGCAAGTGGCTGGCTGCCAGTTGGCATCAATTACTAAACTATCGCTACTTTTGGAACATTAAGCACAAAGTCTCCTTATTTTCGCAATGTCTGGGGAAAACATTGCATTCAATCCCACATTGTGTTTTTGCCTGCATACGTGTCTCATTTCCTTTCTAATTAGAGAGATTTATTTAAACTGAATCATGTAGAAAACTACATTTGTATTGAATATGTTGACAGATGTTGAAACCAGGACAGGACTATGTTATTTGTTATATAGGATGGATTTCTCAACATGAGCTGTAGGAACACATCAGATAGTGAAAAGGAGATAAGTTGATATGATGATACAGAGTGTTAGCAATAGAAATCCACGTCCATAGTGCTCAACCCTAATGAATGTGGGTGTGTGGAGATCAGTCTCAGCATTATCTTTATCGAGAGAACCACAGCCAATAAAAAGTCAGCCTAGGATTCACAGCATCTTAACAAAACCACACCACTGACAGCTGCAGACACTGGAGCCTGTGCCAGGAATACAAGGCGAATGTCCAACCCACTTAGGCTCAAAGTGTTTATCCCCCAACAATGTCTTCAAGTATTTTTGTGGTTTCAAAAACCCAGACCAGTGACTACGTTTGGCAGAGAACTCCATGTCCCAGTTGGTGTTGATGAGGAACCTGATAAACGCCAATCACTTACAAATGTATTTATCTATTATAGCTCTTGATTGCAACAATTTTCTGCCAAACCTAGAGCCAGGGAGTGTGTTAAGGCATCCTTTTACTTTTATTTTACCTGGAGGACAAAGAAGGCAATTCCCAGTCAATTGTGTTTTAATCTGTTTGAAGAGGGCTAACTGGTCAGGTGACCAAGTAAGTACACTGAAATTACATGTTTTAACATTTCCTTTTGAGCCAGTGAGCCCTTAGCCAAAAACAGAGCTGGGAGACGACAAATGAGGCCTCCAAGTGAAACAAAACCAGATTAGCACATTTCTTCCCTCTGAATGTAAATACAGAATTATTTTTTGTGGAGCTAAAGGATAAGGCTTCCTGTAATCTATTTATAGTATTTGTTTGTATAATGTTTGTGCCGTGGCAGATGGTGTAGCCCTGCTCTGCAAGCATTCATGAATGGGATTTTGTATAGTGAAATTGAAAGTTATGGATATGGTATTATGACTGTGCCACAAGCAAATGCATCTGACAGCAGGCAGTATTTCACAATTATACCAATATGGTAGTGTATAAACCACAGCATATTCAGTAATGTGGGGATTATTGCTGAAGTAGGGTTATGCATAAATCAGAGGATGGAAAATATTGTCTTAGCTTACCTTCCCCATGGTTCGCTAAAAGCTCAGCTGCCAGTTTCACCACTAGCAGAAAAAGATAAAAGACAAGAAATACGAGAAAAGAATTCAAAACCATTTATTGGCAAGAGAAAAACTCCAAAGTCCTCAAGGGGACATGCTACACCATAAGACAATGCTTATCGTAGATTAATTGACCCCTAAGCTAGTCAGGCTAAATATCAGGTTTTGTTAAATGAAAAGCAAAACATTGCAAATCCAGGCCAACAAGACCCCCCACCTCCATGTTAAATGACAACACTTTATAATTGCTAGACTCATCTGCATCCAAATGTCTCCCTGTTCTAGCATTATTAGCTGTAACACATTCGTAGCCCTGACATATTGAGATGTAGTGCAAGGACTGCGCTCCAGGCACAAATGATGTGCAGCTAAGGCACTTTCCTAATGTATTATTTAAAAAGTGGTCTTGCTAATTGAGTTTTAATGTCAGTGACCACTCTCTCACGTATGCTGGACCGAGCACAGGGGAAAGTTTTGATGTTGATAGATTACAGCTAGCCACTGGTGGCAGCTTTTAAGGTCACGGGCAGTGCTGGGGCAACCACTGGAACGGTTAACCTGACCAATCTAATCACACCAAAGGACAGTTTACTCTTATTTAAAAATGCAGACAGTATAGACAAACTCTGCTCCTTTAATGTGATTTCATGAAAAGAGCTTTAACTTTGTCCATTTTTAACTGAAGTAAAAACTCAAAAGGCTACTTTGAAAAGAAATCGAGCACTTTTAAAGTCTATAAAGGACATACAAAAACTATCTTGAAGATAACCTGCATAAAATATGAGGAGACAGAAAAAGAACAAACTTGGATGTGTAATGTGGTAAATGTGGACCACTAGTATATCAAGTGAAATCCTTTCACATCTCTTTCTTTCCTCATGTGACATATGTGTAAATACTGCAGTCTGAGTAACAGCAGCCACTGAAATATAATATAATAGCTTATATATAATAACATAGAAAAACAACCAAATGCTTTTTATCTAACCAAAGACATGGTGTGATATACAACAACAAGAAATGAGGGTTTGAAAACGCAGGCTGATTTGTGATGATAAGTCGCAAATATTTTTTCCCCATCCTTTGTGCAAAATATTGACAGATTAGTAAGAATTATAATTGTTTTTCCTGTTAAATATTTGTATTACATTCAAGTAATTGTTCACTACTAATTGCCCAATAATTTCAGGTATCATTGTGCATTCTTCTTGTTAATTGTTACATAAACATTTCTGGCATATATCTTTTCAACATGATTGGATTTCTCTTGGCCAGGTTTTAGTCTCATTTTGATGGTTCCATCTTTATACATCCCCTTCTTCTGCTGTGGTTTGATGGCACGTGAGTAGGGAATTAGCGCCAACAACTGTTCCTTGACATCTGTTCAGATTGCAATATCAGTCTGTGCAATTAAATTGTGACAAAAGGATACACTGTAAAAGTCACTTTTATGAGAATTTGGGATGATGAACTGGCAAAAGACAGACAAAGAAAAAATTCTGTGATGTGTGGTCAAATTTTTTTCAATTTAGTGACACTGGGCAGAGAGGTAAGATGCAAAATTAAAGTTAGAGTTTGTTTTTGATTTTTCATACTAGTTTAAGCTTGTATGTTTGACTCAAGCCAAAAAAATCGGTTCAAACTAAACAATCTGTGTTTTTTCCTTGATAAATACATAGACTCAAAGGGGAAATGCAACAGTGGCCACAATAATTGCAGTCCTAATTAGTTAACTGTCATTTTAAGACATTTCTTCATATATTTCAGTATTGTATATTGAAGTTGATATTAATGTCACATCTGTGCTGTGAAAGCTTTTGTCCATAAAGCTTAAAATGCAAACATAAGAAGTAATTTCCAGACTTCAATGTTAAAAAAATGTCTCTTCTTTAACTTTACTGTATGTATACAATTAAAATCATATTGAGCTACGATAATAATGGTATTAAATGATCACAAAAAGGCAATTAAGTTGTTTAACTCAATTCCTTGAATGCAGATTTATCAACAACTAAAATGTAATGATCTTTTCAGTACTAACTGTGATTTTAAACAACATGATGTGATCTTTTTTTTTTTTTTGGCCTGATCACCCACCACTACTTAGAACATCTCTGCATGGCTAAAAGTACAATAATTGAGGACACTGAAAAGAACCTACTGTCAGTTTAACCAAAAAAAAAAAAAGCACAAGATTTGTTCATTGGTTTTCAATATACCCCTGAATAAACAAAGAAAAATTAGCATTTTAAACAGCAACAAATTATGTGCTGCAGCTTTGTGGACTCATTAGTAACACACTTCCTCGCAATTATTTCACAAGTTCACCCCACATGTTGTCTATGATAGGAAGGCACAGAGAAAGACTCTAGTCTTTATGAGTCACTCACCCAGAGCACAAGATAAGGCAGACCAATAACTTATTTTTAAAAATCCCAACTGGCTAATTAACATTGTGAATTCAACCAGAAAGTCAGTATTCCTCTGACGAGTTTAATTGCATTGATGTGTGAGCCACAATTTAACAGCTCAAATACAGAGCTGCTTTGGCTCCCGTAAATTACAGTATTTCCTCACCTCAAAAGACTGTAACTGGATTTTTTTTTTTTTTACAGAATCAAGTTTAGCTTTACCTGAGCTCATTTGATGATTTAATAGACTTAAATGAGTTTTCCTCCCAAGGTTAATTATGAAGCACTGAATTAAATTTGCCACTGTGCTGATTACTTATTTATTAAAACTGAGTTCTGCTCAGAGGTAATGTGATAATTGGATTGGTCAGAATACCAGCCAAATGAGCATGTCATGTGCTTAAACTTACTGGTAAGTGTGAAGGGTCACTGAAATGAACAGTCTCACATGCTGAAAACTTTGTTTTTTTATATTATCATATTATATTATAAGGTTCCCATGTCAAAATAAGATCTAAAGCAATGTGAGATTCACTGTAAGAGGTATTTTACTATTGACATTATGTATACTTTCCAAGGTAACAGAGTAAGACTGGTTACCAGATTCCAATTATTTTATTGTACCAGTTAAACTACTTAGACAATATTGAATATTAGGAAAAAAGCCTGGCATCCTTTAGTATTGATTAATACCCCATTTTAAAACAGAGAGGGTACATCTAAGTGTAGCATAAATATAGCATGTAGCATAAATACCCTTTGGAAAAGTTGTTTAATTTGAGGTAAATACTTTTAATGTTGTAAACCTACTTCGAGTGTGATTGGTGTTCTAAAAAGTAGCAGTTTAAAAACACAGCAAGTCAGAACAACTCATTCAGAACGCTGCAGCTTGAGTTTTGACCAGAACTAAGAGATCAGAGCATATTACTCCAGTTTTAAAGTCTTTACACTGGCTCTCAGTCAGCTACAGAATAGATTTTAAAGTTCTCCTACTGGTCTACAAGTCACTGAAAGGTTTAGGTCCAGAATACATGAATGACATGTTAATAGATTATAAACCCAGTAGGACTCTGAGGTCAACTGACACATGGTGAAGCAGCATTTAGCTGTTCTGCTGCACACAACTGGAACAAGCTTCCAACTGACCTGAAATCAGCCCCAAATGTGAACATTTTTAAATCCAGGGTAAAAACTTTCCTCTTTTCATGTGCTTATGAGTAAACTCTTTTCAGGCTTGTCTTTTAAATGTACTTTTTTATTGTAATGTCTTATTTTACTCAATGTTAATTTTAATGGTAATTTTAATGTATGGATTTAATAAAGATAATGTATTTATTTCACTCTGTGAATGAATTTTAAAAATCTCATTTCATCTGATTATTTTAAAATTCTTTTACCCTTTTGTGATTTTTAATGTCTTTTTTTCTGTGATCTTTTTTATGCCTTTGTAGCACTTTGAGTTACCCTGTGTATGAATAGTGCTATACAAATAAACTTGCTTTGCCTTGCCTATATTGAACATCTTTGGAGAATGCACAGCTAAAATATATAGAAAATCACAAATGAACAAGTTAAACATATGCCAAAAGAATTCACCCTAAATGATGAATGTTTCCAAAGCTGTTAATGGTCATATCATAACAATGAAATATCAATTATCTTAATCTCAAGTGAACTTCTGTAGAAAGTGAAAACCATGTGAAATGCTGAGAGAAGAAAAACCACAAACAGTAGGGTTAGTAAAATTCTGTGGTTCATTTTGACAAATATAGAATATCTGTCTGGAGGAGATACAGGCCAGACACAGCAAGGTTTTGGTTGAAGAAAAATTTGAAATGCGTTATCCATACCCTAGTGGCCTTGACTGGTGTTGAAATAATATTAGAATCCTCTTTGTCCAAGACAAGAGTGAGTATAAACAGAGTCAAGCCTAAGATGAGATTCAGCCCTTCACAAACTGACTTCACAACACAAGAGAAAACCTCCAATTGTCTCTGTGTAGTTAATCTCAAACTAGATATCAGTTCTATTGCTGTAATCAACGCCTTCCCTCTTAGCTAACCAGGCCTCTGCATGTCTACTTTTGATGGTCGCAGTTTTATAACACCTCTAACTGTGAAGTACTACTCAAAAAAGGCCACCATGGTGCAGAGAACAACTGATTATATTATGACAGCGCTCATCAAACACTACATGGTCAAAAAGTAGAGCACTTGATATCTCAGATAAGTGAGTTTAATGGCTCCCAGTGCTTGACCTTCTCTGCAGAGCTTTGGTGTTAGTCATACTCCAGCAATTTCAAATTGAAACAGAGCCACAGCAACTACCAAATGTGTGAAGAGACTGGGAAGCAAGAGGAGAGAAACAGAAAAGCAAATACAACATAGAGGAAACACTGTGCAGGAGACAACATCCTGTCCCTTAGGGTATATTTCTTAGGTCTATCCCTTACATTAGTGACTGACTTGAGACTATGAATCCCTACTGGGTGATAGTGTGACACTGTCTCTCGAGTGTTTCATAATGCAGTATTTATGAGTACAAGGCTGTAGACCACCCTAGTACGGTTTTGTCTGAAGGCTCTGTCAACCGTAACCAGCTCCTGCGCTGAGGCTTTTTTCTATCAGTGGCATGGCTGTTGCTAGAGATTGTGCTTTGATGCTCACAGGGACACTGCATCAGAACAAAGCAGCCGGTGAAAATAATCCATCTTCCTTTCTGTGATTTACTGATGTAATTCCTCCAGTTCAACAACAGTTACAATAATGTTTCTCGGAGCTAGCAGTGGGGAATAATACGCTTTCATGGAGGCTCAAACAAATGAAAATATTAATATGCATATCTCATAAGTAATGACAGTGTAACAAACTTTTTGAATTTCTGGACATTGGGTTTGATTTAGTCAAAATCTATGCATGATGATAAAGCTGAGAGTCTAATTAAGCATTCACATACATCTGAGTGGGGGAGAAACCTTTTAAAAGTATTAAAGAACCTCTGTCAGACACAGCTCTGATCAGATCATATTTTTTATTGACATCCAAAATGTTAGTGACCCTAGTAACCCTAACCCTTACTCCATCAATTGGATTAAACATGTTATTAACCTTCAAAGACAGCAATAGCCACTGACCAAAAACATTTAATGATCTAAAACATTTAATAACGTCTGAACCACTACACCTATCAATATGTTGAAATAATTCAGATAAAGTACAGTTTGTCATCTTTTCATGGTCATCAGATGTGACGTATCTGGGCGTTCAGAGGCTTCGTAGTGAATGTGGAAACACTGTCATCTTCTACAGCATTGTTTCACCAATAAAACCCATGGGCCCTGATTTACTATAGGTTTGTGTGTAAAAACATGCGCAAACTTGACTGTGCATGCAAAAGCACGTTGAAGCATCTACTAATAGAACACACCGAGGATTGCATCTCTCAAATGGGCAAAATAGCTTGCGCAACCCATTTAGTGTGTTTGCCTTGATGAATATGGAATACGGGCATTTTTGCCAGAGTGCGCAAAATTATTGGGAGGAATTGATGCAAATATTTATTTAGCACGGTAAATGTAATTTACCAAACCCAAAACTGATTGCAGTGGTTGATTTTGCATCTTTAATTAACACATCTGAAAGGCAGGTTTTGTCTGCCACAGCTTTGTGCAAAAAAGCTGTGCTGGCGAAAGGGGGGGTAGGTACAACCAAATGCAATGCAGAGAACAAATGTTTTCTGCTCATGTCAACATTTTTGGATTGATGAAAGAAAATATAATTGAGATGTTGTGCTTACTCACAGCATTGCTATTTAAGAACTTCCAGATGAACTAGGGGATGATTTGGGGCTAGTCACAAGGAGGAGTCATCTAATACCTTCTATGACAAAACTCCTTGCAACATTATATTTACTTGCGTCTGGATCATTCCAACGCACTGTTTCCATTAGTACTGGCGTATCCCAGAGCATTTTTTCCAGGGTACTGCCTCAAGTCCTAAATGCCATGTCACGCAGGATAGGCAGGTACATACAATTCCCAAGCACTTGGGACATGTTAAATGCCACAAAACAGGGCTTTTATGCTGTTGCTGGCTTCTCTAGAGCGATAAGAGCCATAGACTGCACTCATGTGCAACTTGTCCCCCCCTCTGACTGACAGCAAATTTACAGGAATTGTAAACATGCACTCTTTAAATGTGCAGGTTGTGTGCAATTCCAACTAAGTCATTACAAACATCTTGGCAAAATATCCAGGGTCAGTGCACATTTCTTTCATTCTGAGAAACAGTGTTATTTTTTCAAAGTTAAGAGATGGTGACTATGGAGATGGCTGGATTTTGGATTTCAATTATGCAATTTTGCTTTGAAAAACCCCCCAAAACAAACATTCCCCTCATTAATGACAAAATTCTATTTTTAAGGTGACAGTGCCTACCCCCTTCACCTGTACCTGTTGCCTCCTGTACTCAACCTGACCACCCCAGGTTGACATCACCACACTGTGGCCCACATCCAAACAAGGAATATTGTGGACCATTCCTTTGGCGTGTTAAAAAGTTGGTTCCACTGTATGGATCACACTGGAGGAGCACCTCTCTACAGTCCAGTAAAGGTGGCCCAGATCATGGTCATCAGCTGCATGTTACACAACATCACAAAAGGCCACGGGATGAAGCACGATGCCATGGATGGGGAGGAGAATGAAGACTTGCCACATGTGGGGCAGCCTAATGCTGTGGGAATGCATGCATGGGCCAATCTAATTGAAGACCATTTCTTATGAGTCATTAGACATGTATGCATTTTTGTTTTATTATTCATACTGTAAATAAACAAAGCAAAAACACATTGGTCAGACATTTATTGTGGCCCACTTCTAATGTCAAGGCAGTAACTTCAAACATAACATTAACAACCCCCAAAATAATGAAAATTCCAATCTTGATTCCAAACTAATGTAAATATTAAAATGGCAGATGTATCCCTACATTATTCTTTTTCCATTTTCACAGAGTTCGATGGTGTCCAGTGGGTAAAGTGTTGTTTCCTCCTGCGCTCTCAACCTCCTTCATTCCTTGGCTGGTCAAATGAGGAATCACTGGGGTTTGATGACATCCCAACATGTCCTCTTTTTGAGACCTAAAAAAAAGGAATTTCAAAATCGCCTGGGATTTTGTTCTACTGCTTCAAACACATTGAATTTCCATTCCATTCCACATTTCTCTGTGTCGTTCACAAATTAGTCATGCTCTTCTACTAAAATCTGGCCCCTTTGCTTTGTGTGGAAGTTTCAACAACAGAAGAAATGCATTGAGGCATCCATTAAGTGACTGGTTGCCTCGTGATGACATAAGAGCTTGTTTCATTGTCTGCACAAGTGTTTCAGCCAATCAATTTGTAGCTGGGTGATATGGTGTCGATGTGATATGCTGAATACCATTATCTGTCATAAAGGTTTTAAACTCTTCAGAAACTAGTTGGGGTCCATTATCACTAACTAGCAATTGTGGCAGACCAAAGCACCTAAAGATAGAGCTTAGCTCTTCAGTGGTTCCCTTGGAGGAAGTGCTTTTCATGATAACAGCCTCGGCCTATTTGCTGTGGGCATCAACTACAACTAAGAACATGTGGTTCTCTAGTGGTCTAGCCAAATCTACATAAACTCTTTGCCAAGGCTCTTCAGGCTTATCCCAGGGATGTACGGAGCTAGCTGTGGGACATTTTTCAGCTTCTGACAAGCAGAACATGACGTTGCTTTGTCCTCAATAGCTGAATCCAAACCCGGTCACCTGAAAAAGCTGCATGCGGCCTCCTTCATTCGCACAACACCACAATGCCCAGAGTGGAGCTCCTAAAGTTCTTTGTCTCTCAATGGGGGTGGAATAATGACACGATAGCCCCACAACAGACATCCAGACTGGACTGAAAGCTTGTTTCTTCTCACAAGATAAGGCTTTAAGCTTGGTGTCGTTTCTCCTCTTCTTCCACAAGGGACAATGTCCACAAATTCAGACATGACTGAATCAGTATGTGTGCTTTTCTTGACGTATACTGAGGTTACCAGAGCAGTCATCACTTCCTTCAAATAGAAGATGTTAGCTTGTGTCAACTCAGCATGTGTAACAGGCAGTGGAAGCCTTCAACATTTGTATGCTGATCTGATAGCCTGTACTTGATGTCATACTGGTGGGCGGACAAAAGCAGGGCCCATCACTGCATTTGACCGGCTTTAAGTGGCAGAATACCAGTATGAGATCCAAAAATGGTGGTTAGGGGTCAATGATCAGTCAGTAATGTAAATTTTCTGGTGGAATTTCTATATTCTTAACACATTAGACAGAGCCTCACACTCAATCAGTGCATAGTTGCTTTCAGCTTTACTCAGTGTAAAAATGCAAACGCAATTGGTCTCTCATTTCCTGACGGTATGATGTGTGACACCACGGCACCCACCCCATAAGGTCAGGTGTCACAAGCTGACTGGATTTTCTAATACTGGATCAAAATTTGTGAGAATGTCAGATTCTGAGAGGGCTTTTTTTTACTTCTTTGAAAGCTTTCTCCCATTTTTCTGTCCATTTTCATGTCATGGTTTTGTTAAGAAGTTCATGTAAGGACTTTAGCCTGCTCGCTAGGTTGGAAACAAACCTTCCATAAAGTCAGCAAATGCAGGAATGATCTCAGCTGACTCACATTCTTTGGAGATGGAGCCTCCACAATAGTCTTCACTTTAGATGGTGCCTTGCAAAGTCCCACACTGTAGATCATGTCGCAGATACTCAACAGATGATTGAAAAAAACTCAAATTTGTATTTCCTAACTTTCAGACCATATTCCTCCAGCTTTTGTAGTGTGGCATCGAAATGTCTTAAGTGTGAATGTTCACCAGGTCCTGTGACGAGGAGATCATCCAAGTAGCATTGAACACCTGGAAGCCCACTTAGGATTTGGTCCATTGCTCTGGAAAAAGTGCTGGGGCAGAGGTTCTTCCAAAAGGAAGTCTCCTGTGCCTGAACAGACCCTTATTTGTCACTATGGTTAACAATTCCTGTGACTGGTTCAACATGCATCTGTACATATGCTTGACATAAGTCCATCTTACTGAACTTCTGTCCTCCAGCCAAGCCTGAACAGAGATCATCATTGAGGGGTAATGGATACCATTCTGCAGTCAAGACAGGGTTTACAGTCATTTTAAAGTCCCCACAAATCCTTGGAGTCCCATCTTTTTTTATGACTGGTGTGATCGGTTTAGCCCACTCACTTGTGCTCACAGGTTCTAATACACTAGTTTTCACTAGGCTGTCTAAACTCAGCCTCTACTTTGGGTTTCAGATCATAGTGGAAAGGTCTTGCATTGAAACACTTTGATGTGCTTCCTGGTTTGACAGTTAGCTTAGCTGGGATGTCTTTCATACTGTCAAGTTTCTAATCAAAGACTTTAATGTATTTCTGCAGTAACTCCTGCTGGAGGCTTGAGTTTCCATCATGAACTATGTACACTTCATGTCAGTTTAGGTTAAGCTTCTTCAGCCATTTGCAGCCCAGCAGAGCTGGAATGTTTCCCGGAATAATGTACAGTGGAAGAGTCTTTCTCTGATTATAGTGTTCCACTATTACATCTACAACTCCTAACACTGGAACAGGTTCACCAGTGTATGCCCTTAATTTCAGTTGCATCTCTCAAAGATGGAGGTGCTGTAACTTTTCTTTGTAAACAGCTTCAGATACCATGGACACGTGTACCAGTGTTAATTTGCATCCACACTGCATGGCCCTCTAACAAAGGTGTAATCCAGTAGTCATCATTGCCATCAGTTACAGATAAAACACAGACTGTGTCTTCATCATCAGACTCATAGTCATTCTGCTCATGCCTCATTTGTTAACATGTTTCTTTCTAAATTGCGATGAACCACATTTCTTTGTCTCAGTGTACTGTTTATTTGTTGTTGTGAGTCTTTTTATTTTTACATGCACATTCAATGTGGCCTTTCTTACCACAGTTTCTGCTGTCTAAGTCCTTACACCAACAATCCAATGCCAGGTGTCCTGTTTTTCTACACCAGTAGCAATGCTTATGAATGGTTACATTGGTCTTGGGCTCATAGGACAACTTATGCACATGGATGGAGGCACTTAGCTGCTGTGCTTCTCTGGCAGCCATCTCTTATGCGGTACTGATCTCTATGGCTTTACTTAGAGTTAGGTTAACTTCGGTGAGCAGCCGTTTTTAAAAAGCTTCACTGTGTAGACCACACACCAGCCTATCACGGATGGTATCATCGAGTAACATTCCAAATTCACAAAATCCACAGTGTTTCAATACTGCTACAAACTGTGCCACAGATTCACCATCATCTTCATTTCTTTTATGGAATCTGAACGTCTCTGCAATGATCAGTGGCTTTGGCGAATAATGAATTCCTAATATTGCCATTACTTGGTATTTATCTCTTTTTTCTCAGGTTGCACTAAACTACAGTAGGCAGTAGGTTGAACATTTTTTCTCCCATCACACTCAGAAACATTAGTAGAATAACATCCCCTTTTATCTTGAAAATACCAAAATCTGTCTGTATATGAACACCATTATTCTGTATTTTCCTCAGATGGTCCTATATTTCCAATTATCAAGGCCATTTTCACATCATATTCATAAGTCAGACAGCACGTCCCTTTTTGATTATTTTCCTGTTCCATTGGACTTACTGTCCTTTTCGTCTTTCCTTGTAGTCCCGTTGAACTCTTCCGATTTCCTCTCTTTGTCTCTGCAGCGCCGTTCTCCGTGTAGGTGCCATCTTTCTCGCACTGTCTCTGTCCCACACCGTTTGCCACAGGTAGCGAGTAGCTACCTGTGGCATCAGCTACCTCAGACACTTAGCCACCCGTCACACTGCTCACACACAAAAAACATTTCTCTGACTTTTATTTACCTAAGAAAAAAAAACTGTGCAATGATCCCATCCTTGTCGCCAGTTTTGTTGAATACTCACTCAACTCTTGTGGTTACAACCAGGGGTGTAGAATTGGGGTAGGGATGCTAGGGACATGTCCCTACCAATATCCAGCCACTACTGTGTAGTCACTACCACTGTCTGTAGTGTTTAGTCAATGAATGGCACACAAAGGGTTAACAGTGGCTCTCTGCTAGAAGTCCCACATCTAACCTAAATTGTATTCTCCGATTGGCTCTGTGGTTTTGCTAAAGTACATGTGATTGGCTGTCAACGCTGTTACTCCAAGATGCTCATTGGACAGTTGGACCTCTAGCGCAAGTTTTCAACAACTTTGTCATATTTTGTTCTGCCTGGGTCACGTCAGCTAGGCAGATTGGCATATTAACGGTGTCACATTGCCACACTGGCCACAGGGTATTATCATCAGTTGGTTGTCTGGCCATCCATCTGTCCAATAACTGATAAGTCAGGCCATTAGATGCAGACTCCCACAGAGTTGGCTGGAGTTGGCTGTATACACTCTGTGGATAACTGTGCGTAATAGCAAACTCACACCGGATTCAATGTGGACTCAAATTGGACGTGACAGTGACAGCATGGACAAGAAAAAAAGAGGGAACAATAAAAATGCTTCTGTATACCATCATTTGGAAAAACGAACACTGCAATCTCCACTTCCTGTCCAGCTTCACTGACAGTGGAGATGATAAGAGCAGAGGAATGGGTGAGAAAAATGGAACTAAACAACAATAACTTTCATCAATATATAGCTCCAGGCTGGGAAAATGATGTTAATGTTAATGATGCAATGTTAAGAGTCTGACCCGGCTCTGATTATAGGCCACACAGACGGCGGCCTAAGGCAACATCTGCTGGAGGGGGCAACAAATTACAAACAAAAAACCAAAAAAAAAATTAATTAATTAATTAAAATATTTGTATAATAAACTTGAAACGCAGCCTTTACACTTCCTTGACGTGTTTTCTCTTGAATAAATCATAATCAAGCCTCAATAGGACAAAGCTTTCTTCCACTTATCCCACTTTTTGGATTCTGTCATTTACATTTATTTCTTATTCACTATTAAAGCCATGACACCAACTCACATGATCTGAAACATGATAAGGATCTAAACAGTTT
>JAPTYQ010000018.1:14106979-14141369 GCA_029814465.1 Ostorhinchus cyanosoma | reverse complement strand
CCTCTGGGTTTTTGGAGTTTTTCCTTGCCGAGAAGGAGGGTCTAAGGACGGGGGATGCCCAGGACATTAATGCATTTTTTTTTTTTAATTTTCTGTTTATCTGACTGTTGTTTGTTTGCATCCTGTAAAGCCCTGTGAGATAAACTTGTTGTGATATAGGGCTCTACAAATAAAACTGAATTGAATTGAAACCAAGTGCAAATGAAAGGTCATGACCTGGGGATGCTCATAGCTGTCTGGTTTAAAATTTTGCCACCAGGTGGTGCTTCATGACTGAAAAATCACTGTTTTAGCCATATCTTTGGAACTATTTGTCCAATTCATTCCAAACTAAGTGGAAATGGAGGGTAATGTTCTCAGTATGTGTTCTGTCATGATGCTATGCCTGTACAGTTCCAAATTTTGCCACTAGATGGAGCTTCACGACTAAAAAAATCATCGTTTGTGCTGTCCTTTGTGTTAACGTGATAACTTGTAAGATATTCCGTTTAGAAATTCCATGTTTTCCATATTAATGAACATCATGGAGAGGAAGAAATGATTCATTTTTGGACGATCTACCATTTCTAGATTGCCAACAAGGGGCGCTCAAAAGTTTAAAAATCACTAAACACTCTTTTGTTCATATCTCTGGAATTCTTTGTCAGACTTCAAATCAAGTGCAAATGAAGGTCATGACCTGGGGATGCCTCACATCATGACATCATAGCTGTCTGGTTAAGGATTGGGGGCCTTCGGGGATAAACCCCTAGCCGTCACTTCTGATGGCTAGTTTTGTCTAGTTTATTTTTGATACTACAGACACCATTTTATTTTATTCACATTTTAGTAATTTTTTAATGCTATTTATGTTTGTACAAAAATGGTATTTTATTTGAATTCCGTATGCCTTTGACAGTTTTATAATAAATGTTTCACATTTGGAATTTTGTTTAATTTTATACATATTAAAATGTCTTAATTATAACCATGTTATACCATACCACCATCAAAGGAGTTTAATGCTACAATTTAGGAAATAGAAGAATATAAGAAATGGAAAGAAATACATTTTTTAAATTGAGAACCCATTGAATTTCCCAGGGACTTACTCAAATTGCCACCTGTGGGTCTCCAGGACTCACTACATTGAAAACTTATCAACATCACTGGTATAGTAGCCTGTGGAATAGAGACAGTGGGTGCATATTGAGGCACTGGCATGGATTCTGCAGCAGCTGCCCGGGTACCATGGCTACGTGCCATGGCACCCATGGCTCGATCTTTAATTACTTTGCAAACCATAATGCATGAAGCAAAAAGATAATTAACAGATGACAAACTTACAGTGTAGGACTCGTCGCTTGCCGTAGTAACTTCTTGTAGAAGATACTCATGCTGGATCTGGAAACGTCTGACAGGGAGGGGGAGAAGATACGACGCTCTACAGTATTTTGAATTTGATTGCAGTACCAGTTTTGGCCACAAACTTACATATGACTCCATTAAGACTGAATGAACTGTCACTAGCATGTACTAATATTAGCTTCACTTAGCTTACTGGCCAATGTTAACAGCTGCAACAACTGGGCAATAGCTCATGTTTGCTGCTGTTACAAAATGTTTCTAATTAATTGATGCAACAATTAATTTGTTAACTAATAATAGCTGCTGTTACAAAAAGCTGCTTACCATTTTTAACTCTAATTAGTTGACTACGGTATGTTAGTTGCCACTATAAAAGCTCAGCCAAGGCCAAGTTTATTTTTTATAGTGCATTTATAGATATAAATATAAAATACATACTAAAACTGTTTAAACAGACACACAACATTAGGATAAATAGTATCTAAAACACAACTAGAACATAACATAAATACAAGTCACACACTTGTATTAAAAGCCAATGTAAATTAGATGCCTTTTAAGTGCTCAATGGACTGTGCACATATTTGTTGGGACAGAGTGTTCCAGAGCCGTGGACCTGAGCAGAAAAGGTTCAGTCACCTTAAGTCTTCTGGTGAGGTTTTCTGGTACGTCTAAAATCTGGCGATTTGAGGATCGTGCATCGCAGTTAAAAGCTCTGAAAGGTAAGGGGGTGCCAAACCATTCAGGTTTTAAAGCATACAATAAAATCTTAAACAGGATCCTATCAGTGACAGGAAGCGTAAACAAAGGTGATGTGGTCCGCATTTGGACCATCTGCAGCAGGTGGACAGAGGAATGATCTATCCCATGGTACAATGAATTACAATAATCCACTTGAGAAGCTAATATTAACTGAAAATGCATGCTTTGGATTTGAGGAAATAAAAAATAATTTAAATTCTCACATCTACTAAACCAAACCAATGTTTATATAAATTTCATATCCATTTCCCAGAAACTTCATCAATTTACCAAGAAATAATGTTGACAGGAGAAGACCTAGTGTTTTCACATTTGAAACAAGGATTTCCGGTTATTAACTATAAACAAGGAATGTATTCACTCCTTAAAATCTGCAGTCTCTGAAAGTAGTGTTCTGTTCATTTTTGCAAGAACCACTTCAAGTTTACTTTCCATGCATGTGCAGTAGTGACCTCATTTTCCATGTCGCACTTGTAAACACTGCATACATTCATTCCAAAATAGATATTACAAATCATGTTCATGTGCTGTCTTTAAAGTTAGATTTACAGTGAGAGCATGGCAGATAAATGTTGAAAGTGTTAAAGCTGCACTGAAGATTAGACATCTTTATGAAAGATCATGACAGCGGCAGAGGGAAACCATCTACCTGTGTTTCATACTGAAGTACTGTCTTTTTTACTTTTCACTGGACATTTTCTGGTGTAACGGAGTAACATATTCATATTACTGTACATACATTTTTAACTCAATTTATCTTTATTATAACTTCTTCATAAATATGCATATGTTTTGTTTACTATGCTGCTGTGTGTGGTCTGTTTCTGTCGCTCCAATTTCCCCTCAGGGATCAACAAAGTGTTATCTTTAAAACACAAACAACACAAATAAAGGATATTAAACTACTTACTTCTATGTGCATCTTCTTTACACTTCTCTACTCAAACTGCATAATCTTTGTTTTAATAATAATTTAAGTAAGGAAGAGAATACACAAGTTTAAGAAAAATGCTTTTATTTTTTACACCTTTAAAAAGCAACATTTTAAAGCACAAAGATTTCACTCTGTATATAAACGCTTCTCTCCTTTGACTAAAAACTGGTCGCAGTTGCACATTGTGCTTGGATTGCAAAGTGTGTCCAGCTGCTCTGGGTCTCCTGTGATGTCTCGACCCCAGTAAACATTTTATTGCATAAATCACATCTGACCTGCAAGGTCATATGTTAAAGTCTTTAACAAAAAAGTGGAAAAGACAGAAAAAATAGCACTGCTATGAGAAAAAGAAGCATTCTATAGCTCTTACACAGTGAACAATAATAGCAGCTTTCTGAATGAAGGCGTTGCACATTGTCCTGAAAAGAAGAAATAAAAGTGAACAAAATAACATGACTGTAAATGGCAGTTGTGCTTTTGTCTATCTAGCAAAACATCCTCTGGAAATGATTCGAACTAATGATGAATGATGCAAACACACACACCCACAAAGAATAACTGAAGCAGAAACTGCAGCTATTGATCATTTCCTTTTAAAACACTCGTAGACTAAATGCTAATCTCTAGTTGCACATATCCCCCTTTTACAATAAGCAAGGTTTACATTATGTTTTTGCTAGAATCTATTCAATCTACATCTTAAGACGTTCCTCAAAGGCAGTGCATCTTTCTATGAAGAGGCTTGACGTCATTAAATGCTCAAAATGGAAACTGGCTTGCAAAAGAAATACATAAAAAGAAAATTAAAACTTTGGTATAAATGAAAAGGAGATTTAAATATACACAGAATTTCCTGAAGGATCCATTAATGTATAGTATTTAACCTATCCAATGGATCAATTATGCAAGGATTCATGGGAAAAAACAAATCAACAAAACAAAGATTAGCAAACGAATCATCTACAAATATGCACTTGTTAAACTTTTGTGGGAAATTGTAACAACTTTTTAACCAGAATATCGACATATTTTCTTAATTCCAAAGTTCATTGTGTGCATGTCTTGTATATAAACAGAAAAATATTTAGTTATGGTGTACAGAACAAATGAACATTTTATCTGAACAGTTCACTTACAGTGAGTTTGTGTAACATTTCAACAATTTAAGTCCAATATGATGTGAGTGGATTTGACCATAATTGTAATTGATAAATTACATTGGGTTAAATACTGAAATTGTCATGTATGAAGCAAAACATCTGCCAAAGGAGTCCCCACATGTTACTTCATTGGATTTATTATGACCACAATAAAAGTCAAATCACTGGGGGAAGAAAAAAGAAATGCCTAAATTTAAGCAAACTGTGCTTATGACAAACAAGAACAGTAAAACTGACAGATTGTGAGTAGACTCACTCTTAGGATGGTTTTACATCTGGAAATCTGACCCACGGCTCACGTTTTGTTTAAACATTGTTTAACAGTTAATTCAGTCAAAGACATTGCATTATCATCATCATCATCATCACCAGCCCTTTATAAATGACCACATGATTCAATCTCTGCATCCAGAAAGTGTTTTCATTACTGTACATGAAATGAACCATGGGTCAGTTTGATCAGACCTAAACATCTGGTGCAGAACAAACCAAACGGGGCACCAACAATATTGTCCTTCTGCTGGGATATTACATCAATATTAGCTGGATGATCTCACCCAAATGAAGATTTTCTAAAAATGAAAAAATGCTTGGTATATTCTATTTTATTTCTTTAAAACAAACAAACTGTGGTTAAAAAAATGAGAAATGAAGCCTGTTTACTTTTTTTTTTAAATGAATTTTTAGAGGGAAGTAATTCATAATATCACAAGAAAAAAAGTTGTAATTTTTTTTGTAAAATGTCAACAAGAATAAATGAAAATAATCAAAAATCTAAATAAAAGTCTTACTTATAAACTCATACTTGAGTGGAAATATAAACCCAGTGACATGTTTTAAAATCAAGAGCAAAACTTGGATTGATGTAAAGTTGGAAAAATTGGAAAGATTTTCCACGATTTAGCTGATCATTTTGACAAATAAAACTACACTAGTCAGCTTTACTTGAAGAATGACTTTATTCTTATAACACTTGAAAAATATATATTCTTGTAAAAGGATTTTTGTCTTCAGTTTTTTACAGCTTTATTCTCATGATACTTTGTGTTCTTAATTCAAATATTCCAACTCTATTCTTGAAATTGTTTGTTTTTCATGTTCAGTCTATGGTCCTAAAATATGACCATTCCCAATCAGAGAAAAAGAAAATGCTGAATTGCTGAATCTCCACTAATAAACTGTTGAAATGTTACAAATACTCACCTCAGATAAAAGTTTAGTGACAACACTGTACTTTCAAGAGTACAGTGAAAAATGCAGTTTTTCCCCAACATTATAATCATAGAGATCACATTCTTTTCACAGTACACAGAGGCAGACTGTAAAGGAAAACTTTTCCTATTTTAGATAACACCAGCTTTATGAAATAACTGCAGAAGAATGGCCATCAGCACCTTCAGAACCCCCATTAATAATCTTTAACACAGATCGATGAAAGCCTCATTGATGTGGAGGGTTTTGTTTGTGAGTGTGATGCCACTAAATGCTGACTCATCTGTGAGTAACTCCGGCATGAAGCCTCTCCACACTATTAGCCTGGTGATTTGTTAGTGTCTTGCTGAGCGTTTTTACTCATCGTACAGCAGTCAACTGGCCAGCATATAGATTAGAAAAAAACAAAAACACTTGCACCCATGACAGCTAAGAGGAGAAATGAGAGCCTCTGTTGACACTTCATCCCAAGCTTTACAAATGTTGCCTTTGTCTATTTAAAATGTTCCTGTGGTGGTGGTGGGGGGAATAAGAGTGCCCCCTACAACCCAGAATACACAACACAGGTATCTCAACCAGCCAATGATCATCACAAACACTTTTCACGTGAGCTTTCACATAAAAAGCTCAAGAGGGAAATCAAAAGGAGTCACAGAGCAGCCACAACTGATGGTGCGTCTGCAATAAAACTGAAATAAAGACTCAAAACAAGTATTTAGAGAAAGGTTAATGAGGGATTAAAAAAAAGCAGCACTATCTTGATGAATGCTTGGTCTGGCTATGAAGGATTTGCTGTTGTGTTTAACTATTTCATTAGGACAGCGCACATTAATCAACATGCAAATTCATCCAAGTAGTGAACAGCCAGGACTCATTTACATATGCTGTCCCTCTACAGTCATATAACAAACCTGATTCTAAATAATGACGACTGCTTTTTTCCAATAGTTTAGATGAAGTACATTTGTCTGATTAGGTAGAAACTGATTTCTATCTTTTCTTAGGGCCTCTAAAAAAAAAAAAAAAAAAAGAGAGCAACAGCAGCTGTGTTTATATGGATCCCAAAAAATGCTCTGATCACAAGGAGTCATCAATCAGCTTGACAGACTTGGTGTAAACCTTTGATAATGTGTGTCCATGTAAACTATCTCACAGGAATTGCCGTATTGCTCCTCATGGAGGTAACAGTAGATAAGTTTCCAGACAAGATGGGAAACAAAACTGTTGTGGCTGATTTAGCTAACGTTCATGACCTTAAGCCCACCTCTAAGATTCCAAATGAGGCAAAATCCGTGTCTATGATGCGGAGGTGTTCTAGTGAAATTCTGTCAGTATTTTCTCTGCTCATTAGAAGTCACACCTAAATCTAGTCTCATCCAAACAACAAAACTGTTCCGGAAATAGACAGGAGAAATTCTTGAGCTGTAAATAAATAACTCCCTAGAACTATCCTCAGTCATATTTTAAGATGCTACAAATTATATCCAGCTGCAAAAAGCCTGGAATCTGGAAAACAGAGGGTTAGTGCTATGGAAACCATACGTCTTATCCATAGACATATACATCAACCTCTGGATTGTACATAAACCAGTCAGGACCGGCCTGAAAACACATAGAATAAAACTTTTACATTTGTAAAGCAGTAAGGATTTATGATCTGCGGAGGATTAAACAGGTTTGATGTAGATCATAAACCTGAAAACTGGTTGAAATCAGTTGAGAGATGGACTTAAGTGAGGAAAGTGCATCTACATGTACACCGCCTGGCCCAAAAAGCCTACACTATGCAAGCTACGAGTCCTCCACATAAAGCATAAAGATTGGACAATGACAGGAACTCTGATTGAGGATCTGTGGGATGTGATGGGGAAGACTTTACACAGCGATCCGATACAAGATCTGGGATAAAAGTTAATGCAGCCCAGGACAGAAATGAATGGAATATTTAGTGTGACATTGCAGAAGGACTGTGTGGCTTCAAACAAGCAATGTCTCACAATCAAAGCTAACGGTGGTCCAACAGTCCACAGGGATCCATACTGTGTGCTGGACTGCGTATATGTCTATGGTCTTAATATAGACGCATTGACTGGCAGGTTTTTAAAATGATGGAGCTCAGCTCTTTGCAAGTGGATGTGAATCTTTGGTCTGAACATTTAAGGATTACTGAACATCTGAATGGTCAAAAAACACAAGCGGTTGGAAGTCAGAATCAACTGAGACATTGACTCAGAGGCCACATTCATTGTCAGTTTATCTGAGGGGGTCTTGTCAAATTTCCTGCGGAGTTGCAGCTTTGCTTTTTGTCGACAGCAAAAATGTTCTGATTAAAATACTTTGTAAACGCACATCTTATAGGGTCACTTTAATCAGTTTTCATGTAGGGATGTGTGATATGACACTATTAAATCGTGAAGATATTAGAACGTACCAATGATCCGACAAAGCAGAGAGACTGTGGAATCGAGGGTTTATACAGGGGGTGCGTTCTGTGCCGATGAGTATGCACAGTGAAAGTGAAACATAAACTGGCAAGGCAAATCTATCTTAACTTAAGACCTGGTCCCAACAGAGTCAGGCGTACTTGACTTTGTGGACGTCCGCGTACATCAACCTGTTTTTAAATGTGAAACTGGTACGCTCCACTGAAACCTCCAATGTCCACAGACAGTGCGCGCCGGTTGATTCTTACATATACGGTCATCATGTTCCAGATCTCATCTACGCATGCGCATTGTAATCTGTCAGAATCTGCCTCATCTAGACATGTGCATTGCATGTCTGCCAGAATATGTCAGAACGGTGGCTAGTACAAAGCAGAAGAAACACACCCATTGGATTACATTCATGCAAACAGTACAGACAAGAGCACATTCATTGTATTCTTTCACATTAGAACTTTTATTAATTGAAATATTTTGAACCAAGCAATTATATAGCCTGTCATATAAGCATTCAGCGCAAGTCAAGCGGGGAGCAGTTGCCAGTCAGGGAATTTCCTGGGCTCTCCCGATTCAATCAGCATCTGTAACTCTGCAGCACGGGATTGGTGAAACAGGTCATTTATTTTACGTTCATTAAAATGTACTAAGAATAAGCCAGAAATCGCATATATTCTATAGAGAGGGTAAGTGTTAATAATAGTCTTTGCTTTGTAATCAACTTTTTGCCTACAATCCATTTGCAAATTTATTGTGTATTTCTTTAACCACTGGGCTAAACGAAGCTTTAAATTTATTTATTACAAACATAGTTCTTCTATTAAAGGAAGCCATGCATAGTAGATGTTTTGGAATATTTGCTAATCAATGCTAAATAACCTGTTTTACCAGTCCTGTGCTGCAGTTACAGATGCTGATTGAATCAGGAAAGCCCAGGAAATTCTTTGACTGACAACTGCCCCACCCCCGACCTGCACTCAATGCTTGTATGACAGGCTGTATACCTGCTTGGTATCAAAATATATTATATTATATAATATATTTGATAAAAGTTATAATGTGAAAGAATGTGCACTTGTCGCTACTGTTTGCATGAAAATAATCCAGTCGGTTAGCTTCCTCCGCTTCATACTAGCCATCATTCTGACAGATGTGGAAGCACATGCATAGATGAGATTTGGAACATGACGACCGCATATGAAGGGGTCAACCGCGTAGGCGCCGCTCACACGCGCACGCTATGGCCAACTGTCGGAGCCTGTAAAGGTTGTACAGCTAATCAGCTAATTTTCCTTTGACCTATCTGCGGAAACTTTAATCTGAGCAGGCAGGACATGAGTCCTCTGCATCCTCCACATACAGGTCTGCCGTGTCATACTCTTAGAATAATATATGTCAATACTATGAACCTGTTCACTCAGCTGAAGAGACAGCATCTATACATTATTTTTTGTTTTTTTGCCTTACATGTTTATTGAAAGCTACCTCAAAAACCAAGTGCAGTTTACTTTTTATGTTCAACGGCACATTTAATCAGATTCTTGTTCACAATTTAGTATGTTTTTATTCTTGGCATAAATTGGAAAAATTGCACAAACAAAATTAAAAATGTTCTGGACAGCTCTTTGGGCTAAATAATTTTTTTCTTTTAGGACTATGTTTTACATAGGGAAATTGTTTGGTTGCACTGTTCAGAAACTTGCAAAGCTTGCAAATTAGTCAGTGTGAAGAATTGTGATAAAATCAAGTTTGTGATTCTTTTTTTTTTTTTTTTATCGTGATAGGATTTTTTTGCCGCATCGCCCAACCCTAGTTTCACATATACTCATATGGAATCTGTGTTTGAACAGATGTCCATGTAAACACAGCTACTGTTTTAAATCAGTCATTTCTACACTGACTGACAATTTTACTGTTATCAGCCAGTTCATATATGAACTTCACTGAAGGAAAGGAGTTAACAGTTGAACTCAAAGTGGTGCAGAACCAACAGAGATTTGTAGTGTTTTTTTTTTTACACAATAACATATCTGTGACTCAACTATGACTCTGGCTCAATTATTCAACCTCAGCAGTGGTGTTAAATTAGCAGGACTATTAAACACTATTAAATTCACACCTGGGAAAGGAACACTTGGCAAACACACCATTGCTCACCTGAAACACAACCTGGTCCCAGTTCAAGTCACATGATCTGATGCAGTCATGCAGGTACTGATCAGCTGCGACTACACAATAACATCTCAGCTAAACAGAGGCCCTGTTATCAGGAAGCAGAGCCACTTGGACTATCTGGAATGCAACCTGCTTATTCTGAAGAGTTCATTTATTTCACCTCATATCCAAGACATACTTAATTTCAAGGTCATGAGATCCTAGATGTTTTATTGTGTTAAGTTTTATATTGATAGGATTATTTTTGGCAACATCCTCCAACAAATAGTTTCTAATATATTCTGTTATTAACAGTTTATGTGTTTCAATAAACTATGCAAATATCGGAATAAGCTGTAAAAAAATACAATTTGAGAGGAGACTTGTGGCAGATGCATCAAATCATGTTGGAAATGTGATTCAGTAAACAATTTAATGAGCTTCATCTTTCTCTAACATCATATATTATTGTTTGTTTTCAACACACACTCAAACTTGCACATACTCTCTACACAAAAACTCACACATGAAACTAGGTCTGTGCATAATTACAAACACTAGCTCAAGGAAAAAACATAGAGAGGAGAGCTACAGGAAGTGTAGCACAAGTACAAAACCTGCACCAGAACAGGGGACACATTTTTTGTGTGGCGAGCTGCAACAGCCTCATTCTAAACTCACCCATGTCAAAAACTAGGACACATTCAGACACATGTGAACGCCTTCCTCACATCCATTCACACAATACGCTGATCCTCTGCTCACTCTCTGGCCTCTGTGTTCAATGTGGGTTACTGCTGGTCTAATTGTGCTTGGCACGGATCCCTTTTAAGTAGTTTTTCCACCGTTTGACCACATCTTTGAAGAGGGGAGAATTGTCTATGGATGCCATCAGCTGCAGCTGGTTAATGTGCGTGGTGTGATAGTCCCAGCGAGCCAGGTTGGGTGCAGTCCCCAACATAAAGTGTCGAAGATCATAGATGCTCCCAGAACCTGTGTCAAAGAGCGGCAGCATGGTTTTCAGCGACTCCATGCCTCGGCTGAAGAGCTGCCCTGCCTCCCTGCCAAGCTTCTCTCCAGCCGTCTCAGTCAAATCATACAGTCCCAGCAGGGAGTAGATGAAACCGTTAAGGACGAAGGAGCTGGGGGTAGTGGGGTATTCTTCATACCAGTCATATTTGTTCATGAACACAGCTTTGACCCCATGCTGCGCTGAAGGCACCTTGTATGGTCCTACCGCTTTGAGGGCAGCGTTGAGGTAAGCCTGGTCCTTGGTGAGGAGGTAGGCTCTGACCAGAGTAGACATAGCCTGGCCCTGGGCCATGGCAGAGTACCACCCGGGCTCCAACGGCCGGAAGCCTTCACCCAGTTTACGGGTGACCATGATGGGCCAGCCGCCATGTTCATCCTGGTTGCGGAGCAGCCAGTCACTGGCAGCAAAGAAAGCGGCCATGTGCGCGGTAGTTGAGATAGTCACATTGTCAACACAGCCGCGACCATGGAGAACTAATCGCACCACCCGCCTTGGCATGATCTGACAGAAACCAGACGCAAATACAGACAGAACAATGAGAGACTGAATGAGAAGCTCCCAAAAATCAACTAAAGCAAACATGCATATATTTGTTGGATTTTAAACACCTATCATCTTAAGTAATGTATTAAAGAAGAAAAACTGCAGAATTATTTCAATCTTAAGCAATATGGAGTACTATGTAATATATGTGACATTGTTCAAATGAGGAAAATATTTTACTGGAACAGTTATAAGACATCACCAAACACACTTACAAATGCAGCTTCCACAAAAGGTCTAATCCTTCAAGAGAAAAGATGATATTCACAATTTTCTCAAATACTTGAGAAAAAAAAATCAATGAAATATTTCAAATTAATGACAATATTAAAAAGAATCTGAAGGAATTCCGGGGGTCTGTTTCACAAAGCAGGTTTAGTGAAAACTCTGAGTCTGTTAACCATTAAATGAGGAAAACCCTGAGTTTTCTGTTTCACAAAGGGAGGTAACTCAGACCACAGATAGAGCAGTAACTCTAGCCTGTTTCACAAAGGGAGGTAACTTAAACTCTTGGTCAGTTACCATAATTAAAAGACTCTATAAATCTAACCTGGTTGGGAGCAGGTTTTGTCAATGAGAAGTTTCTCTGTGGCTCCACCCACTTTGGTTGATTTCCTCATTCATTCAGTCGGTAGAAGAGCTTTAGCATAGCATAGTTCTGAAATTCTGTTATTTAAAACAAAAATCCATCAGAAGACCTAAATTACAAGTCCAGTAGACACAGTAGGTGCAGACTGTTTTCACTAACATGGCATGTCCTTTTGGTCCTGTGGATGAAGGTGCAGCATTACTGCGCATAGAATTAAATATCTGTCGGTAGATGGTTCTCAGACTGTGCATAGATGTGTTCCAGCATTTCCAGACAATTATCTTTTTGCACTGCAAAAATCTAAATCTTACCAATTCTATTTTTTTCCATTTCTAGTCCAAAGATTTCATCACACTTAAAATGAGACACAATCACCAAAGAGGAACTTTTCAGTAAGACATAAAGAACTTATTTTAGACAGAATAGATCTGGAAAATCTGAGTTCGAGAACTCTTACCAAGACAATTTTCACTTATTCCATTGGCAGATTTTTTTTTTTCTTTTTTGTTAAAAGATTTTTTTTGCTCAGTTCAAGTAAAAACATCTGCCAATGGATCAAGTGAAAATTATCTTGTTAAGAATTCTTGAAATCAGATTTTCCAGATCTATACTCTAAAAAGCAGTTTTTATATCTCACTGAAAAGTTACTCGTTAGGTGATTATGTCTTATTTTAAGTGTGATGAGATATTCAGACTAGAAATCAGGGCTTAAAAAAGAAATTATTTTTCAATTGTTCCGTTCCGAATGGAACCAGTATATTTAACGTTTTTGTTCTTGTGTTCCACCACCAACATATCGTTCCTGAACCAGTTCGGAATGAAACATAACGTTTGTTCATAATGTTCCGGGGGTGTTATTATTAAGCCCATCAATAATTCTAGGTTTGTAGCCTTTGAGGTTGTTGACTGATGTTACTGTAGTGAGTGACTAAGGTTATTCTAGTAGATTCCCGTTACCTTGGTCGATGTTTGATAAAACTCAGTGCAGCTGCTGCTCCTGAATCATGTCCCCCCACCAGGGTAATGGTGGAAATTTGTGGGTGGTGAGGTGAACGCGGCAACCGGAAAAAAATTTATTTCTTTTTTTTAATCATATAGGCTGTGTTTTTGTGAAATTTTATAGGCTATATGCGAACAAATAAAAGGAATGTTATTAACCGGTTTTGGGGATTTCAAAATAACGTTTCTATTCTGGAACGGTTGAAGACCATTTTGTTTTCTTTCCGTTCCTCATAAAATTTCGTTCTTTTTCGGTTTTCGTTTTTGTTCCTTGAACCGGTTCAGAGCCCTGCTAGAAAGGAGAAAAATACACTTGGTCAGATTTAGATTTTTTCAAGGGTGAGCGGTACGTTTCAGTCCCAGTCCATCATCTACATACTCAACCTAATCCGTCCTTACATTTCCAACATTACTAACCGTACTCATGCTCTCACATCCCAGCAGATGTGTGTTGTGTTGTGTTTCTTTGCAAATGGGAGTTTTTTTGTATACTGTCGTGGATGCAGAGCACTTAAGACATCTGTCTGACACTATATGACAGAATCACTTACAGATTGAGTCACCATCATCACTACAGCAGTCAAATAAAGAAATACACATTTCATTTGCTCTTCTTCATTTCCAACAAATACCAGAGATAGCTCATTCAATGTTCAAATAGTTCACATAATTAACATTATTCACCTGTGTCCATGCACCTTCCTCTAACTTGTGCTCTAGTGTTTCAGTTTCCTTATCTGCCAGTCCAACTACTGCATTTCGTGTGTTTTTTGTTTGTTTTTCGCAGCAGGTGAATTTTATAAATCTTCTTTTACTGGTAAATGAATACATGAAGACGTTAAAATATATCAGATACACTTCTTTCTACAACTATCTCCAAACCTTCCATATGAGTGCATTAAGATATCCATTTCCAGTGGGGTGAAAAACGCAGCCCTCCACTTCCCCATTGCCATGGTGACTTGTCAAATCAGGGTTCCATTGATGCTGTCTTTTTATGGTCGCGGTGCACGTGCTTAACTCCAGGTAAAACTACTCCAAGTTGATCAACCTAACTCAAATCAGCTGTTCTGAAACCAAAAACTCAGTTTCCTATCTCAGAGTAGATCAACTCCGAGATCAAAATTCGACTCAGAGTTTGTTGAACCTGCTTTGTGAAACGGACCCCTGGTCGCCTTCTTGGGCACTTTTGCATGGACACCGTTAACATCAGGACACCTATGTACTAGAACATTTTAACTGGCCTTTGTAGCTTCAATTCAACATTGTAAAGCTTGACAAAGGTTTAACAGACATCTTACATTTAAAATGTTCATTCTTGGTACAGTGGGACTGGAGTGATGTTCAGCTTCGGCTAGAGTCCTTTACACATAGAAATTCCTCCGAATGCTGTGAAATATCTAAATACCTTCTTATCCTCCTTTGGGGAAGATTGTTTTAAAATGTTTTGTGGTACATTTATGATCCTTTGCCCATCTTGGATCCTAGATGACTAACCATTTCTTGGATGCTGCTGTGAAAAGAAGTACTTTCAGACCTCACTGTTTTCTTTTTTTTTTTGTTGGTTTTGTCTGTTTTTATTTTTCTGATTTGGGGTTATATTTTTTTGCATTGGTAAAACAGACAATCAAAAAGCTAAACAACACTTAGGTCTTTTTAGTATATTGTATTAGACACAAGTCTATGTGTTGTGTTTTTTTCCAGGCCTTAAGAGTCTTAAACTCACCTTGGTGGCCTTGACAGCCTTGGTGTTGGACAACCCGACGCCTTTCCTAAGGTCAGTGAGCAGGTCCCGGGTCAGCGTGCTCCAGGCTGTGCGTGGCCCAATGCCGTAGGTGATTTCGCGGTCTTTGAAGGCTATGAGCTGCGTGTTGGTCACGTAATGGATGTTGAATGGTGGACCCTTCTCTGTGGTTTCCAAGACCACAGACACACTGCCATTGGAGCTAAATCTGAGGTCCAGGCTGAGGATGAAATCTTTGGAGTTACCCAGTGGAAGGGAGACGCCCTCCGAAGATTCTGTGGTGGGGTGGGAGTGGGGTCACAAGATGAAAGGAGGTAGTGGTAAATATTCAGAACCTGAATTATAGAACAAGACATTTTCTCATGGTCCTCGAAAAACATTTAATCAGGAGAACTGACATGATGGTGCATCTGTCTGCCATGCTTTGATGTGTGAGTCTGTGCTTTATCTTCTTTATACTTCAACTTTTTCTTTGGATCCTGTGGTTTACTCTGTTTTTTGAAGTGATCAATAACAGGCATATTTAGAACAATTCTACTGTGCAAACCTTAGTCTTTATACCCGGGGTCTTGTAATGTTATTACCCATGGGAAGTGCCAGTCTGTGCGTGCGTGTGTGAACCAATGAAAGACTCTTTAACACACACACGCCTCTCATGGGAAGCAATGTACAGATGTGTCACTGCACACTGACCTTAATTAGGAGGAGGACAGAAGGGAAGGAACACAGTGAGAAAAGAACAGAACAGCAGCGGCAAAAACAAGATACGACCAGACAGTGAAGGAAGAGGCTGATTCACTACAGCAGGATTGGGCTACATTACAGACAAGATAAACAAATGTTTAATTTCAGTCAGTATCAAAGACTGATCAACCTACATTTAATATATACCACTGAGAAACAGGATTGAACTCAAAAAATAAAATACGAGGGATGAAGTGATATGACAAGTGCTCTTTTAAGTGTTAAAACAGATGGTGAACTGTGGTTTTAAACCATTCTTTATGGTCAGATCATGATAAATCGTGGAAAATTTTGTAATTCTACAGGTAGGGTATCACAAATGATTACAATAACATTTTTGTTTAAAATCTATTTATAAATGTGGCAGAACCATTTTAAAGCGCCAAATGAGCTGCTATTATAATATTAGAGTTGACAAATGTACTGATGATGCTGATCCTATTCGTCTCGCAAAAAATAGGCTATTTCTTCAAAAATATTGTAAATATCCATACAAAGTAGCATGTTTACACGCTTGCATGAGCAAAAACTATTGCCCCAAATTCAACGTGTAAACAAAATAAACCCAAAAGATATAATTACCACAATATAAAAATACATTTTAACTGAGATTTTCTAAATTATGAAAACTTAGCCAAGAGAAGGTGTTGAAGTCTTGTTTCCACTCAGACATTTTCAGTTACAGTATTCTTTATGAGTGTCATTTTTACCAAAATAAAGCAAAATTTGAAAAAACCTGGTAGAGGCAGCAGTCAAAAATATACTGCCAACTGCAGCTTTAATACATTTAATCAAACTATTTGGACATTGTGTTCAATGCATATTGTTTACAATACTTAACATATTGTACATTTATTTTAAAAGTATCCATTGCCAATACATTATGCTATTTGGCCTGCAACTAATGATAATTTCCCTTGTGTGTTGATCTGTTAATTGTTTTCTGGAATTGATCAATAAGTTGTTTTTTTTAAAAATGTCAGTAAATAGTGGCAATTTCAATCAGTGTTTGGTAAAGCTCAACATAACATCTGCAAATGTAACATAACATTCAACTTACTGTCTTAGAGAAGGAAAGAAAGCAGAAAATAAATTTGAGGAAAAGAAAGTTTGTTTTTTGGGAACAAACTGATTATCAAAATAATTAATAGTCGATATCTTATCATTTTACTTTCAAAACAAATACTGCAGAAAGTTCTGTATTTCGTTTTATATTACATCTTTCAGGCTCATAGACACCAACTTTGCCGATATCCATTCTCCACATACAGTACACAGCCACCACTGCTCTCACACTAAATCAACTCTGTGCTGGGTCAGTTCAGGCTCTGCATCTGATGTCTTGAATTCATTACAACCTCCAGCCTGAAGCACCAGCAGCTTCTGAAAACCATCTCTCCTTTGGCCATGTACAGCAAGAGTGAAAAAGAGAAAAACAACTTTTCTACTTCTAATAATGCTCAAGATGTCAACAAGGAGGAGAGTCAAAGGATGATGGGTTGCGTAAATTGTCTTAAAAAACTATTCAAGACAGTGAAAATGAGCCTGTAGTGAAGACCATTGAGAATCAGAGACAGGGAGATCTCTCATACATGAGAGACGAGCTGAGACAGTCGATGGGGAGGAGAATGAAGGAGAGAGCCAGTCTGGCAGGGGCCTCTGGATGACTACGGTTCTTTAATGCACTCATAAATCCATTACTTAAGGCAATGCAGAGAGTAAGTGGATTTGTACTCTGGCCCCGTGATTACTCTGCCATCAATAAAGGATAGGCAGGGAATATAGACTAGATCCTACCTCCTCTGCTTGGCTCAGCTCTCTTTCTGTTTAGCAATAAGTCATGAAGCAGAGATGACATGCAGTGAGAAATGTAAGTCATGCTTGTAGACAAGAATAAGCATCTGTGAACATATGTACAATGTGTGGTATACATGTGCGTGTGATTTAAAGCTACAAGACAATAATCAATGCAGGTGTGATTATTCATTCCCACCCCAGGTCTTCTGGAGACTGCACCGGCCCGGCGTCTAGTTACAGGACATGGTTGCTGACAGCTGTTACTCCACCAAATCTCTGCACGCTAATTCAAACAGGAGCTGGATTATTCAAAACTATCAAACCAACCATGAGAGGGATCAGAAAATAAAGGTGCTGAGCTGACAGCGTCGGTGGAGGAATGTGCAGATGGTAGGTTATTATCAGGGGACAGACGATTGATCCACTTGTCAGAGGATTTGAGAGGCTGTTCAACACTTGGTGCCCTAGATACAGTAAGGAGTAAAAATGAAAGAACGAAAAAAAGACATGTAGGAAGAGAGGGGAAGATGGAGGGGGGTGAAGGGAAAAAACTGACAGGAAGGGAAGAAAAGGAGGAACGTCTGGATAGGATTTATAATGAGCCTGCCAAATAAGACATTAAAATAGATAAAGCAAAAATGATCACAATATGTAGGAAGCACAAGGGGTAATAAATGGGTGGAAAGAGAGTAAATAGAGGTGGAAGACGTACTGAAATCTGGTAAGATTAATGGAGAATAAAAGCTGCCTATGGAGAACTGAAAAGTGATGATGAAAACATGATGATGCTGGGGAAAAGTACAGGAGCTATGATGCAGAGTTGAGATGTAAAGCAAGGTGAGTGGAGAGAGGTGGGGGTGGGGGGGATTACTGGTGAAATGAAAAGAAACTGTTGATGATGAGAGGTTGAAAGCTGTGGAATTAGGAGGAGGGAATTACAGTACAGACAGCAGCTCAACAGAGGACACAAGAGTGTGCCCTGGAAATATCACTGGGAGATCAGTGGAGAATAAAGACAGCTCGCAGTTGGTGCCGGAGAAAAAGATTTTGACTTTTCCCAATTCCAAAAATAACTCAGCAAAATAGTTTGTGGCCTTGGTCACTTTGCAGCAGTAAAATGAGGCCAGAATTCTAATCTGTATTCTAATATAAAGTCACATTTTGTTTATAGGTACTGTATTTAGAAACAAGTTTGCACTGTCATTGGATTTGTAGCATTTTTGTGGAGACGACAGCATTTTTCTGACTGAAGATTTTCACATATCAAATTCTGATGCAGGTGTGTAGAGAAGCTCATATAAAGGTACTCATGTGTTTAATGTGATTCGATAAAAGATAGAGGAACGGCTGATCAAAACAAGTTATTTGTAACTTTTTCATTATCTTTTTTTTTTTTTTATGAGCCCTGAAAGTTGCTAAGTCCGAAACTGAAAATTCAGTTTGGACTTTTTTCACCACATTTAACATATTGTTACGTTCACAAGACTCCCCACACGGCCTGTCCAAAAAATTTTGAGACAGGATGTACGGTTTTGGATAGAGAGCAATTTACAATTTATTTGAGCGGTGGTGGCGACTCAGAGAACTGCACCATGAACTGAATTTAACTGAGTCACATGTCTCTGAGTCAGAACCATGTGAGAGGCACATGCACATGCACACATGCTGACCGCTGATTGGCTGAAATCCTCTCACTCTAACAGAGTGGAGAGGCTTTCTTTTATGTCAGAAATCTACAAAGTAGTCTTCATAACACTCACATTTCTGGGGTTTCGGTAACAAATGATACATCAAAATGTAGGAAAAACTCTTTTCTGTCAAAGACAGTTCCCACTTTAATCTTAAACTGTTTAGTTTTTGATCTACGGGCCTCGAAGAGCAACAACTGAGTCTTTTTTCCTCATTAACTCCCCTATTATATGTGTGTCTCTAACATGTCTGACTACTCCATGTTTGTAACACCACTGCTTATTCACTTCTGACTTTATTTACATGTTATATGTCAATACGTTCACACGACCCTCAACAGACCTGATGTGAAATAATTTTTTGGACTGAGGTCACTGTTTCTGAAAGGTGGTTTTGGAGTGAGTTTAACATGGACGTTCATGTGTCCTCCACAGGACGTTAGTGGTGATTAGGTGCACCTGACATGTGTCTCCTCCCCTAGCAACTCTGTGTGTGTGTGTGTGTGTGTGTGTGTGTGTGTGAGTGTCAGGCTACTACTGCTACATCTAATACTACTGCTATTACTGATCCAACCTGCATCATATAAAAATTGATTAAACGTGATTCTCTCTCTCTCCCTCACACACACACGCACCCCCCCCCCCCACACACACACACACACAAGAGGATGGGTGGAGGGAGGCGTGATGGATAACAGGTGGCGGCATGGGAGGCGGAACACGGCCAAAGAGCGAGGTCCTGCCCAATGTTGCTTGCAGCTTTAATTATACATATTATTTCTGGGGGCGATTATGGAAGTCGACTCACTTGCTTTCTTGTGATGTCTGTTGAGTGCTGGAAGAATCAGGCACTTGTGAGAAAATGTTTAGTAATTTATGAGCTTCAGAAAGTGTGATCATACATATTACAGAGAATGTTTCAGTCTTAAGGAGAGGCAATATCACACTACTACAGCTAATGATGTAATAGACTTGCTACTAGCATGGGAGGTAATTATCATAGCGAAGTGCATCTGAATCTTCCAAAACATGTCCTCTTTAGTGCTCATACATGGCTGAAGTGGTCTCATGGTACCCCAGGCTCAGCTACAGATCTGACATGTGACAGTTTTCTTAGTTGTGCGACATATGAAATGTTTCGTAACTCTGGACCACTTGTTTCGCTTTAGCTTCGCTTCAGCCACCTCCATTCTGCTGCTGCTCCTTCTGTTCCCAGCCATTAGTGCCCATGTGCTGTGAGTGCATCAAAGATTGGGGAAAGTGTGATGTCTTACTCTTAGCTACTTCAATTGGATACAATGAAATATACTGTAGTTTAAGCATTGTTTACCTAGTAAACTATTTGTTGCAACCCTCATGCCTACTATTTTCTAGTTTCAACTGGGACCCAGATTTCTGGATCCAGGCTGAGTACCAGTTCAAGAGTGACATCATTCAAAATTATTTACCAGAATGCCTCCCATGTTGATGAAAAAGGTCCATCCCTCATTAGCTGTGGTTAGTGCAATATCTAAAACCCCACATCTATATTCCACATATTAATGAAAGGCAAAACAGAAAAAAGAAAAATATGACTGTATCTACATAAGCCCCTCTTCATTAATCCTTTAAAATAATGTCATCATAGAAACTATATTAAAATAACTATAAAATCCTGAAAGGTCCAAAATCCAGAAATAGGTGAGATTCTCAGTTACTAGATCATCAGCCCTGAATCTAATTCATGAGCTCCGGTACAACTAGACTGAAAACATGTATGTTTGGGAGACAATAAGACAAAGGATATGAGTAAAGCCCTAGTCTTCTCTCTTATTTTCCCTCTTTACAGATCCATTTTCAGACACATAAGGACAACAGCAGCACTTAATAAATGGCTATACAGTTTAAGGGAGGTTGGAACAGAGTGGACTCCTATGAGCCTTCGATACAAACAAGTGAAGCGCATTTAATTATATTCCATGCAGTTAAAACACACACAAAATAAGACAAAGGGCAATGCCAACCAGTCAGCTGCTTCTACTGGTGAATCACCATATTTTCTGGTGCTTATTAAATACACTTCTGCAGAAAAGATGCAGTTTATGGCACAGTTGCTAGAGGTGAGAAAAACATTGATATGGGAATGTATTGTGTTACTTCCTCTTGCAGTACATTATTGATATACTGGCACCAAATATTTTTCACTAAACCCAGTGCACATGTGGGCAAAGAAGCAGCTCATACATCATTTCATCACAGATGTTAAATTCTGGCTAAAGTGACGCTACAACACAGTGAATAATCTCTAGTTCTTTGCCTTTTTAAAGCAGTTTTCTTCATGTGATGCATAATACATCACTGGTTTTCAACCAGGTTATTTTAAGTCCCACATTTACTTCTGGTCATTCATTTGCGACCCACTTTTACAGAATTCACAGCAAGAACAGATTTATTTTACAACAACAGGCTGTTAAGCACATTTTCAATGTCAGCAATAGTTTTTGTGAGTTTTCAGAGCTCATTACTCTGACGATAAACTGAGTGAACATCACAACTAAGTGTTGTTGATTCTTATGAAAATTAGTACAATTAACATAACTATATAAATGTTTACACACAATGTGTTAGAATTCTACAATACAAGGTGTGATTTGAATTTAACACACACATGTCGAGGCTGTTCGGAATCCAAATGATATTTAAGTTTTTATGTTTTGGGGTTTTAGTAGGTCGGTTCACAGGAATCCACATTTAACTCCCCAGTATTTGCTCTTCAAACATGAATAATAATGTAAAAATCCTCTTTCAATGTCATGCACATTTTTCATGCATCATGCATAAAACCCAACATCAGACAATAAAGCAATACTAATAGAGTGTTTTTACATAATTCAACTAATAGTTTGTTAATGTGTTAAACAAACAAAGCAATAAAGAAACAAACCGAATCAAAAACGTACCCCTTGCCTCCCCTTCAGGGGGTGGGGTAAAAAGTGTCTAAACACCTAAATAAATCACAACTGCATTACAGAAAGGTTACACTAGAAAACAACTGACAGTATGTGGGGAATATGAAAACAAGCCCCCCCCACATGTTTTAATTTTTTGGTCATGAAATGTCAAAAGAAAACTCAAACCATTTTTTAGAGTTCAATTTCATTTTAGGTTTTTTTTTATTGTAATACTGTTTTGATAATGAAAAATAAAAACTATCCAGTGTAGATTACAGTATTTTAAAACAAACTTAAAAACTCTCTTCTGAAAAGAAAAGCTAACTGGTCCAATTAAGTCCTGCTGACAGGTCCACATGTTTACCTTCTGCACATGAGAATGAATGAACCTTTATTTTGGTTGTTCACATAAAGGAACGACAACAACAAAAAAGCTGTACATTTAACATGATTGAAATTTTTATAACCAAAAAATGGGTTGGGCAGAAACAATACTTTTTTTAAGCCGACCCTATACATCATATCAAATGTCTTAGCAAACTTTCAATTTTATTTATTTATTTTTTTACTTATTGAGAAAGGTAAATCATTCAATTAGTCACACAGAGTACTTATTAACTTGAATTGATCACTAAGATCATTCCATAGCTTTACCCCGACAAATGAAACTCATCTTTGTTTGACATTGGTTCTTATTTTACTTGTTTCAAATCGAAACAGACCTCTTAAATTATAATGCCCTCTTCTTAATATGAAGAGGGATTGAATGCTCCTCGGTAAACTCCTATTTACAACTTGAAACTGAAATTTCAGCTGTTTCACCTTTACTATATCCAGAAATTTTAATTGTTTGAATTTTATGAAAAGCCGATTGGTCGAGTCCCTGTATCCAGCATTATTTATTATTCTTATTGCACTTTTTTGTAGTTTCACTATTGGGTCTAGGAACGTTTTGCAAGCATTCACCCAAATTTCTCAGCAATATGATAAGTACTGCATCACAAGAGAGGAGTACAATATATGCAGACACTTTGTATTCGGTAAAGTTTTAGTTTTATAGAGTATGCCAAGGGTTTTTGCTAATTTTCTCTTGATGTACTGTATGTGTGATTTCCAACAATTCTGATGATCAATTATTACCCCTAAAAACTTAGTCTGATAAACTTGTTCTATTTCAGTTCCAATTCCAACACAATGTTACATTGGAATATTCAAATATCATGAATTTTGTTTTCTTTTCATTTAAAAATAACTTATTTTGGTCAAACCATTTTTTAAGATGATTCAGCTCCTTTTCTACTTTCAAGATTAACTGATTGAGGTCCTGTCCTGAGAAGGATAAATTTGTATCATCTGCAAAAATAAGCATCTTTAATATTTTGGAAATGTTACAAATATCATTCATATAAAGAACAAATTATTTTGGTGCCAAAACAGAACCTTGAGGGACACCACAAGATACATTTTTAATTTTTTTTTTTAGTGATATGGTGTCATTAATTTGAACATACTGACATCTGCTCAAGTAGCTCTGTAACCAACTTTTGACCACACCCCTTATCCCATAGTATTGAAACTTGAAGTGAAGAATGATTGATAGAAATGCTTTTCACAGATCAATAAATACCCAACAGCACGTTCTTTGTTGTCAACAGCTGTTGGTATGCTCTCTAAAAAATCCATCACATCTAAAGATGTAGATTTATTGCTATGAAACCCATACTGTTGATCATTTAATACGCAGTATTTTTCTTTTTCTTTAAAAAAAAAAATGCTGTATTTTTCTAGAAAGTTGTCGAGTTGTTTAACAATTTTTCTAGTATTTTAGAAAATTGATCTAATAATGAGATGGGCCTGTAGTTTGTTACCATCTGCTACAATTCTTGTAGATTGGAAGTACTTTAGCCAACTTCATTTTCTCTGGAAATGTTCTTGTTATAAAAGATCTATTGCAGATGTAAGTCAAAGGCTTAACTATGCATTGACTCACATGTTCAATCAGTGACATGTCAATATTGTTACAATCTGTAGACCTCTTATTCTTATATTTCCTGACCACTTCAAGCACATTGCTCTCACACACGGCCCCAAGGAACATTGAGTTTTGATTACTATTTATATGTACATTTGTCACTGCCACCTGGATTTGTTGTGATTCTTTTGCTAGAGTAGAACCCACACTGACAAAAAAAATTGTTTAATTCGTTTGCAAAATCTTGTACATTCTCAACTCTTACATTATCATTTTTTAACAATATATGTTGGCCATATCTGGAAGCTGTGCTGATCAATCATCTCTTTGATTACATTCCAAGAGGCTTTAATATTAGTTTTATGTTTTTCTAACAGTATACTGTAATAACTCTGCTTTTTCTCTCTAATAATGGTTGTCAATCTATTTCTATATTGTCTATACTTATATTATATAAGGAGTTGATGAGGCATTGGCACAAACTGTAGCTCTTCAGCAACAGTTCACTGTGGTTGGTCCAATGGCACAAATTTAAACAGATCCCTCAGCCAAGCAATGTACAATGTGGCTATTTCTTGCCCACAGAATAGCAGTACTAAGTACTTGAAGTTTTTTGTTTTTTTTTTAATAAACTGCATTTCCTCTGCACTTATCAATAAAAGCTCACACTGGTGTTCAGACTTGGTTGAAGGCAGCAGCGGGACTCCTTTTGTAAGAACAGCCACTTAAACCAGCTCTGACATGACGGAAGGCCGTCAGCAAAAAGGAACATAATAATGGTGTGAAACTGAACTAGAAAAATTGAGATCCTGTCAAAGGCTACACAGGTATTGGGGCTCTTAGTGTTTCCTTATGTGAAATAATTCTGTACATTATATTCAATTATGTTGAGAGATGTTATAAATCATGTCCAAGGGATTTATTGCAGCCACACTGTACAACATTGATCTAATAAACTTAGTTGAGACACACATGCTGACTGCGTGATATCGATCTGTGCTGCAATGGTTGTAAAAAAATAAGGTTAAGTAATGATTTCCCTGTTACTAGAGGTATTTAAATGAATGTTAAAATAAAAATTTTAAATCAAAGACATGTGGAAGGAGGAGAGTGTGTACTTGATCTTTGATATGGCTAAAGATGACAATGCAAGATACATTTATATTGCAATGAAAATCTGAAGCTAGTAGTCTTAGTGAACACAAACACCCCTGTTGTGCTGATGAATGTGCAATGTTCATGATGTGTTGCTATGGTTGCTAACCCTCAGAGATCTAGAACAGGTTTTTGGGAAATGACCTGTGTAAGTCATCTGGTTTTTATCCGTCTGTCCATCCATCAAGTGTCGAACACCACCTGATTCAGCAGAATCTCGAGATTCATTCAGTTAATTTACAGTCACATTTTACATCTGCATCATCTGAGTATACACTAATATAGGACAAATTAAGAAATAAATGCTGTAAAAATGTGGTGTTTTCACTGTGAACTAGTTTGCAGGTTACAGCTGTGCATAGACTCAAATATGACACAAATAGTTTTATATGGTTAATTAGGTGTAGGCTGCAGCGGCCTCACACTGTGAGATGGTCAAACTTAACTACCATTTTCTGTTGCTGTCAGAATTTTGTCCAAGACTGTGTTTGGTCACAAAACCAAGACAACATGTATGTGAACTTCCCTATTTTGTTAACGATATTTTGAAAAAGTGGTGCCAGGCACAACAAAACCCACCCCTGTCAAACTTTTTACCTGATTTGCCCTATCTCTTATCATTGCAAGAACACATTTTTGGTGACCTTGACCTTTGACCTACATTGACCAAAATTTAACGGGATCTATTCTGGAGCACCTCGCACCTTTCCAGAAAATTTCATGGAAATTGGTCCAGCAGTTTTTGTGTAAAGTTGTTAACAAACATACAAACAAACATATAAATCAACCAAAAACAATACCCTCGCCTCTCCCTTCGTGGGGTGGGGTAACAGTCAGGATTGTTTCAATTTAATGGTGTACCTGCATGTTCCACTGTGAGCTGATCAAACCAGTTCCCTGATTGGACTGAATGTTCTCCTCATATTTATGACAGTTGGTCTTGTGCAGAGTGGATTTCTTAGCAGTGATGGGAGAAATTAATGACATGTTTGGAGAGTTTAGTTATTGTTGCCTTTGGTTTTGACAATACAAAGTAAACAGATATAAACATGTCTGTGGTTTTGGTTCATGGTTCAGAGACTGACAGATAGTGGAATTGCCATAAATGGGCCTGGCCTATCCAAATACTCAAACTGTCACTGTCCCATAAAACAATTATTTAGCTGACGCTATATCTTGTCAGGTGAGATTTGCAATGTGTTGGTCTATGCCAGTCTTTAAGATCTGATTGTTATGAAACCCCCAATTTTTTTTTTTTTTTTTACAAAACAGTTGCTTATTAAGTGAACTAAGAACAGACACTGGTGTCTCTTTACAGACCCCAAGGTTGTGACATTTTTACACCTGGAGAATGATGCCCGCGTCTTTAAAGTGTCTTTGTTCACTGTGTGGTGTAGGACACCGTTTTGTTTTCTTGTCTTGTATCTGGGAAATAACGACATAGTGTATAAAGCTGGTGCATTATCATGGTCATTTCTGCCTTTATGGAGTCTAGAGAAGTGACAGGATGACATCTAACAAATGTCCTTGACTGAACTTGAACCTTGGATTATAGTTTTTGCCCTTAACCACTCTTCTGCAGTAGACAGAGGAGTCCAATGTAAGGCTGATATATCAGCTTCCTTTTCAAAGAAGCCTCAGCAGAGTTGTGTAATGTAACCTCATGATACAGTATTGTATAATTCAGAGGCTGAAGAACCGATGATCCTGCAGTGGCACTGTTGCTGTATATAAAGAATACCCTGGTCTCATCAGTCTGCTTTCTGTTCACTTTGATTTCCACTACCTCCTTGAGAAAATGTGTGCATTCATACAAACAAATGCTTCTTTTGCGGTACATCATCATGTATGCTTAGTGCCAATCAATCAATACTGCCTCCACCCAACCATGTGTAATTAGAACAGTAAATGATATACTGCATGGTGTAGGGGGTTTTAGGGGGTTAAGAGTCTGTTTTTCATAGATTAAGAGGGACACACATGGACTGATGGATCTTTTTAGAATGTATCATCTTTGGTTAACCGTCAGAGACCTAGAACAGCTTTTTGGTATATGACCTGTACAAATTCATCTGGTTTTTGTTTATCTAGCCATCTGGTGTCAAACGCCATCTGATTCAGTAGAACCTCAAGATTCATTCAGGGAATTTGCACATTTTACATCTGCATTATCTGAGAACAGTCTAATTTAGCATGAATTAATACAATAACTGTTGTAAAAATGTGGTATTTTCACTTTGAACCTTGAGGAATTAAAATTTTTCAAATTCAGAGAAATAAATGTAGATATTCTAAACTTCCAAATTAATTTTGGTCTACAGTGTTAACCAAGTTTGCAGGTTATAGCTGTGTATAGACTTAAATATGATACAAATGGTTTCATAGGGTTAAGGTCAACTTCAACACATCCATGCTAAAAGCAAACTGACCTGATAACAGATTAGATTTTTACGCTTTGACAATTCCCAACCAGTGATATGACAGTTGTCAACTAAAACTGAAACCAACACTCATTAAAAGGCCCAAAGCATCAGTGCAAATCTGCACAGTACATTTAGACAGCATGAGTGTGACAATGGCTGACTAAGTGAACAAAATATGATGAAATTGTGATGTTGTGTCTACTGGTTCTTTAATTATGAGGATTTTTAGAAATCTGTCATAATGTGGTGGGTCCACTGTCAACCAACATAGTCTGCCAGTGTTCAGCTTGGTGGCAGTGACTCACCACGCACACCATCATCCTGTCCTCAGGGTGTAGCTGCAAATCAAGCCTCCTACAGCTAACAGGAGATAAGCTCCTTGCCCTCGGGCCTTCTGGGCTTGTGGAAGGCTTACATACCTGGAGCGCTGAACTGACGGACGGAGGTAAGACGGGTCTTGTCGTAGACACGGCTGATGCTGCAGCCTTTGGGTGCAGACCAGGGCGCTGTGGCACGGCTGTCTCTGTCCTCAGCGGCGTCGTAGACCTCCACGTGGGGCGGCCGCTCAGTCAGGTTTTTGCTGTAATGGCTCAAACCATACTGAGCAATCTGGATGGCGTAAAAGTAGCCCTGAGGACCCCATTGAGTGGAGAGAGGCACACCTGGAAAAAGGAAAAAGCTGTCTGTAGAGTATTTAAATGCTCCTAAATCTTCTGCTAACACAGGCATCTGGTTTTCTGCTCTCTGTAGCCTATTTTAGGCAAGTGCTCCTTTTTTGGATGGCAGTTGTCATAACGCCTCTTCTTGCCTTATGGAAAGGACTGAATCTGTAAAGTGGCACTGTCGTATCAAATAAACTGGGCCAAAATTAATTAGTAACAGCAAACATATGATAAGACTCTCCAGTAATGGGACAGGGCGGTTAGAAGTAACACATGACCCAGACTATTTTTAGAAGAAAATAACACAAAAAAGGCTCTTTTTCCCCCTTAATACGAGTTATTTTTTTCTACTTAAAAAAACAAAACAAAAAACTTAATGACTGATCTGAACTGCAATATTACCAATGAAGGTTGTCACACTATTTTAAAGTCTGCAATCTGCCTCTTGGAATGATTTTTGGAATCCATATTTCTCTTATAAAAGATCTACAATGAAGAGCAAAAAATACACGTGACTACAAGATATTAGACAAAAAAGATTATAGGATGGCAAGAAGCAACACTAAAATAAAGGGTGTGTTCACACCTACTTCATTCCTTTTCCATTCCATGTCCATTTCCCTGCAATGTCTGGACTTTTTTATTTAAGTGTAAATACAAACATGCAAACTCTGATTCAAATCAAACAAGCAGATGAGACCACCTAGAAGAGATGGTCTCTGTCCGCTTCCAAACAGACTCTGGGCCGGTTCACTTCTGGTGTGAATATAATCAACCTCAAGCCGAAACAAACCAAGAAACCATGTGCCTTTTTGTGCTCGATGAGCCACCGTAGCTGCTGAAGTAGCCGAATGGGTAGTCAGAGCCATGAGCCATGAACAGACATGGAGCAATGAGGAAATTGAATGTCTCATTGGCTACGTTTACATGTTTTTTAATTCCGAATTATTTATTCGGAATAAAATAATCCAGAAATAAAGTAATTTCTTTCGTGTTTATATGGAAATGCTTCAGTTAATTCCGCTTTAAGAGCTGGGGGTAAAGAGCGTTCTGATTGGGCAGAATGTGGACGTGATGTCATGATGTCTACTGGAAGAAAACAATCGTGTCCAGTTCCTGTTTCTTTTCATTTCAACTAGCAAAATGGAAGACCAGATACTATGTGTTATTTTTGTATTTATTTTTGTAATAATTATGAAGCAGCAGCTCGTCCGAATCAACAGACTAATTCATTTGGATCGTCTGAAGAAGAGAAGGATGTTAGAACAAAAGACGGCAGCAGAAGAGCTCACTTCGGCAGCACAGAATGTGTGTCATCGCAACAGGACAAGACAAGAAGCATGTGCAGAATGACTGGAATAACGTTAAAGAGGAATTAACCGTTTACATGTCTGATGAATGAGTTAAATCAGAATTAAGAGTGGAATAAACCAGTGACTTTATTCGGTCATTCATGGTCATCTTAAAGTGAAATTACCCTTTATTCGGAATTAAACAGAAATAATAACTCTCATGTAAACAGGCCCATTGACATTTGGTCAGATGCCCATTTTACCAAACTGGCTCCGAATGAGCTGTTCTTGAGAGGTCACATTATTTTCATAAATTTATATCTGTAAAAATGGAATACATATTCTGAAAATGATAACTGCATGTAGGACTTCCATGTTTGTTTTCATCAACACCAGTCATGTCTGATTCACTCCAGCTCCAATTGTTCTGTCCAATGCCAGCGCAGTCCATCCCATGCGTGCTTCTGTTTACAAATTTTGGTCCACTAGCAAAAAGTGGGAAAAGGAACAGGAAAGCCAAGGACGCCAGCTAAATGACTGGATGATGTGGTGAAATTCACCCAAGGCCAGTTTTAAAGCTCATGTAGTACTCTCTGATTAACAGATAGTTCACTTCAGCAACTTATGATGAAGCAGAGAGAGAATACCAACGAACCACACCCTCAGAAGAGGCTGGGAGTGTCCCACTTTCAAACACGAACTTTTGTGTCTAAAGCTGATCCCTTAATACATGACTTACAGCTTCAGCATTGAATAATGTTTTGTATTTGCTTGTGCAGTTGTAGCTCATGGATAGCAATGTCCCAATCTGGATTTTTTTGCTTCCAATCCAATACGTTTTTTAGGATTAAATTGGCGATACCAATCAGATACCAACTATTTACAATGAAAGTTTGATTCAAATGTGGAGTCATTATTTATGCATTATTATGCTATAATTTTACTGGAGATCACAATTGGGCTGAATAGGGAACCTAAACTAAACAAGTATGACACCTTAGACTCTTAATAACTTTAGTGTAATTTTTGCACTTTTCAAATTCATACTGTTGATGAAATTAGAACCTTTGACAGGCCAGTTTTGGCCCATAGGCCGTATGTTTGCCACTGCTCTAGTGTATCTATTGGCAGGTCCATCTAGGGATTATAGGGGGTGTTCCATGCCATGTGTTAGTGATGTGCAGATCAACGGGTTACTCATGGGTTGGGTTGGGTCAAAACAATGTCAGTTTATTTGCGAGTCAAATAATTTCTACTGTACGTACCTCAGAATGAGTATGCGCAGAGGGTGAATGAGGGTGAATCTTAAAGACACTTCACTAATTCCTCTAAGCCTCCCGCTGATGTGTAGCTCACTCTTTAATTTCCCCCGAAATGGGCCCAGACTGGCCAAATCTTGTGACTAAATCCAGTCTTCGAAAAAAATGCCAGATCGGTAGGCGATACCAACCTTTAGAACAGATCAGGACATCACTACTTATGAAGCAAAATAACATGGTAAATATCTTCAAATGAAATTACTTGACAGGAGAGAATTTTTTTTTTTTTATATTGTTGATTAAGCTAATGATAATTTCTCCAATCATTAATTAGTTGTTTGGTCGATAAAATGTCCAGGACCCAAAATTGTGTCCACATGTCTTTCTTGGCTCATAATCTTTAGATATTTAGTTATACAAGAGGAAATATTCCCATTTAAGAAGCAGGAATCTGAGAATTTTGACCATTTCTTTTCTCATTACCAATTATCTAAAATCAAAATAACTTAATTTAGTAGATGACAATAAATCTACTCCAAGTGTAACTAATCACATTTCCTTTTCCTTCTTGGTCATCATTAGTTAATATACATAAACATAGCGTGGATCAACATCACATACCGCATTAGTAGCAAACAGCAACAGTCAACAATTGAGATGTCATCAACGTGATGCATGTAATCATAAAGACCCCCCGCAAACAAACAACATGCACATGATTTAGTGCCACTCAAACTTACTGACATACTTCCAATCTGCTGCCACATTCTCCTCCATGCCCATCTCACTACTGCCATCTCCCTTGACAACTTAAGTCAAGTGACTATCAAAATCAAAACACTGTGCTACTCACTGAATAACACCATGTAATCCATGTGTAATTGGTTGCTAAATCTCTGTATATTTTCATGACTCCAGAGAGTCGACCTCTGTCAATTACAACAAGGTCTAAACGTCCTTGAAATGAACCCAAAAGCACATTTTCCTCCCTTTTGCATTAACATTTGATTTTGACCTACAGGAGGTCAGCTGCTGTACTTTTAGACATATAGTTGAATGTGTTCAGGATTTTAGACTCCATCTTATGTACATAGTTTAACCCTGACAGTGTTCTAGACTGTCAAAGACCACAGAGTTATAACACTCACGTTTATGAGTCTTTACAGCAGTAGTTGGTCATTGGTGGCCCCTGGGCGAAAACTGGACCACAGCAAATACCTGGTCCACCAGATGTAACTGATTAAAAAAAAATATATATAAGGGATAACGGTCGACAAGGAGTCCTGTTATATGAAAATAATGGATGGGTGGAGGCTAAGAACTCCACAATGCAAAGCGGAGTCTCTGCCATTTCTTGTTTGTTTATTTGTTACTCTTCTATTTTCCTTCATTTTCTTGAAATCACTGTCATAAACTGTAAAAACAGGTATGTGGTCAGTAATATCACATATTAGCAGTCCACTGATGGTGTGATTTGACATGTCACTAGTGAAAATATTATGAATTATTGTGGCACTGTAAGATGTTATTCTAGTAGGTTTGTTTATTGTTGGGTAAAGCGACAAACTACATTGTATCAATGAAAGTCTGTTGCTTTTTGCTTAGTTGGATTTAGTAGAGCTACAATATATTAAAGTCTTCACAGATGAATAAATATTTTTGATGCATTAGAGAAAACAATTTTTCCATCCACTGATTGAAAGTTTCCATACTTGGTCTAGGTGACTGATAAATACAACTAATAATAATATTTTTCTTCTTGTTAATCATTTCCACTGTTAGGCATTCCACTATGACATCTATTACAAGCATAATTTTAGTGAGTTATTTTGTTTTATTTTGAGCACATAAAATCATCAGATAACAATAAACCATACAAAATTCTTCGTCGCTTGAAAAAGAGTGGGAAGAAGTATAACTTATAGGCTCCCACCCCCTTTTTACAACCTAAAAATTTTGTTACAGAAACTCATTCAATTTAAGTTTCCTTGATTCAAATTTTGACATGTTTGTTATTTTTCTTTTTTACCAAAAATAATATATTTGGTTTTACTAAGATTTAATGACAATTTATTGAAATCAAACCAATCTTTTAGTATGGGAAACTCCTTTTCAACTGTACCTAAGATTTGATTTAAATCTTTGCGAGAGCAATAGAGGCTGGTGTCATCCACAAATAAAATACATTTAAAATTTTTTAGAATCTGACAAACATCATTTGTATACATAATGAATAGTTTGGGCCCTAATACAGAGCCTTGTGGTATTCCATGGGTTATCCTTTTCCTGTCAGAGTTTGCATTATTCATGTGTACAAATCCTCCCCCCAGATGAGCTGGAGGAGGTGTCTGGGGAGAGGGAAGTCTGGGCATCCCTGCTTAGATTGTTGCCCCCGTGTCCTGGCCCCGGCCAAGCAGAAAAGGGAGGGAGGTTGGATGGATGGCTGTGTACATATTGATATCTATTGCTGAGATAGCTTTTTAACCAGGAGTTTGCAATACCCCAGATTCCATATTTCTCCATTTTCTGTTGTAGCACTGAAGGGTCAATCGTGTCGAAGGCCTTACTTAAGTCTATAAACACATCTACGGTATATTCTTTATTGTCTATTGCTGTTGAAATTTCCTCCACTAGCTCCATTACTGTCATTGAAGTTGATATGTTTGCTCCAAATCCATATTGTGGTTGCTCAGTAGTTTGGGTTTATTCATGAAATTGTCCATCCTAATTTTCCCCAAATTTTTGAAAATTGTGACAGAAGAGAAATGGACCTGACAATATTAAACTACTATCTGTCTGTGTTTTTGAAAATGAGGATAGATATCTTTTAAAACTGGAAATTGTAAAGATTTATGAATATATAGAGCAACCCCACTTCCTACTTTGTTTTCTTTGTTCATATAGCTCATTTCATAGTCTTCAAAATCAAAATCAAAGTCAATATTTTTGTTAAACCAAGGTTCAGTTGTGGCAATAATACTGAAGTGATTAGCCTGTCACTGCTGGGTGCGGGTGGAGACCTAGTTTTTGACACGCTTCAAAGCAATTAATGGCATGATGGAAGTCTTTGGTGAGCTTCCACTTTTATTTTAATGTTATTTAATCAAATATTTAATTATTCAATCAAAATGCTGTAAAGGTACTTAAAACAGATGTTTAGACAATTTACATACTGACGAAACAACTGGAACACATAGTAAACAATTTAAGACAAAATAAAACCCATTAAATTTCATATGTGCTAATAAACAAGTGGGTCTTTAGCTTTGCTTTAAAGACGTCAACAGAACATCTGTCAAATGTCCAGGGGAAGTCTGTTCCATAACACTGGCGCACGAAGAGGAAACCGCACTTATCCTTAGATCATCGCTTCTCAAACTATGGTAGGGTACGCGACGTGATTGTAGGGGGTACGTGGGAAGATTTATTTATTTATTTTTGCGGGAAGAAAAAAATCCAAATAATGTTGGCAACATACGCCTAATACAAGAAAAAAAAACAACCTACCAATCTGTCCCAGCACTTTACTACACATGCACACATTTGTAGG
>JAPTYQ010000018.1:14038948-14054830 GCA_029814465.1 Ostorhinchus cyanosoma | reverse complement strand
TTTACAGCCGCGGCTTCCTGCAGCCCAAACAAGTCGATCATCGAATGCACTTACTTGCTCTTCAATGCGCTTCTGTATTCATGATTTTTTTAAAAATGCTCATCTTTCAATTCTGCATCTTATGTGTATAGATTTTGACCTATTGTTGACCGATGAGGTCAGGGGTCACTTGGTCAATACCTGAAAAACTCAAATGGACTATAACAGAAAAACAAGTGGAGATAGAGACTCAATTACTATCACTGACAGATAGGAAACCAGGTATGGGCTTCAAAATGGTGTCATGACCTTTGACCTTGAGTGACATTAAAGGTCAAAAGCCCCTTAAGAAACTTTCCTGCCCCCTCAAATGAAAGTTTCTGAGGGTAGGGAAAAGGAAAATTAGGTGCACTTAGGGGAATTGGTAAAGTGTCTTATGTTTCACTTCCCCATTGGTGAGTGACATGTGCCCCCTTCAATCAGGAATGTGAATTCCTGATTGCCGCCTCATATTGACTGTCTGGAACCAGCCCCAGGTCTGGCTATGAGGTGCGGCAGGAATTTCACCTACTTTCAAAATTGGTCAATCTCAGGCCGACCCGCTGGTTGCAGGTCACGGCTGATCACGTGAAAATCTGCCAATTTTCATGATTAATCAAGAGTGTTTAGCATTTTGCAACACCCGAGACTTAGGCCCCGTCCCAAAGTTCCCCCTTCCCCTACATTTCTTCCCTACCCCTACGTTTCGAGTGAAGTTTCGGAGGGGTAGTGTGTCCCATTTCTCTTTAGCGTCGAAGGGGAGTGGACATTCTGTCCCTTGAAAACGAGTCAGCTTGGATGCAGACTCGCTGCGTTTGCTTCAAATGGAGTGGAAGAATCTGCCGCTTCGCCCCGCCCACAGTGCTTTATGAACGTTTCCACTTTTCCAACGTTTAACATATGGTAAACATGTCAACAGGAGCTGGAAAGGAATCACACAAATGTAATACCACTTTTCCACGAGTACCGACTCGGCTCGCCTCCGTATTTCTGGAGCGTTTCCATTACAGAATAGAACTGACTTTACCTGAAAGTGAAAGCGGGCGGTGCGTACTTCCGTGTTTTCCGCTCACAGGATTGTTGATAAACTCGCTTGTTGCGTGTTGTTTCGTCTGAATTTTTACATCGGCCACCAAAGACTGAATCTCCTGGACCGACCATGGTGTAGTTTTGGGCTGTCATCGTGTGGATTCATGTATCACTATATTTACTGCAGGGTTTCCCCCAGTGCATTATAAGTCTGGCAGCCTGCCAGGCTTTACCTACCCCCCCACCAGGCTAAGCGTCAGTTGTTTATTTATTTTAAAGACATTTCTACTCCGGTGCCTCAGAAGCGCGACCAGCTCCGTCCTACCAGCCCCTGTTTAAGAGGGAGCGTGTTGGGCTCGTTCGCGAGGGTTCTACCCCCCCGGTCCGACATACAACCACAGTGCCCCCCCCATAGTGGCCCTCCCACCAGGCTTAGCACGATTTCTGGGGGAAACCCTGTACTGTACCCTCAACTTCCGCATATACGTGACCTCACTTATTGATGACGTTAGTGTCCCATTGCGTCAGTAGAACTTCCCTACCCTTTGTGACTCCGTCCGAAGTAGACTTAAAAATGAGGGGACTCCAAAACGAGTGCTAAGGGCCAAGGGGGAACTTTGGGAAGGGGCCTTAACTGGTAGGAGGAAGAATTTGGATTACAGATTTTATAGGAGCAGTGGAAGAATGTACTTAACTCAATCCACCCTCATGTAATTTAAGACATCGCATAGATCTCATTGTTCAAAGTTTAAAAATGTATGCCCAAACACTGCTCCATCTTGTGAACGTTGTAAGCTTTTCTCACCATCACTGAGACAAATTTGAGAGCTGTCCTAATTTGGTATTCGACAAGTACCTTTCATACTTTGTCTAAGGTGTTGAATAGAAATATATTACTATCTGTTGGTGGTTATACAAGGTGGAGATTAACGTGATTACATTTGACTCCCTCAGATTTACACTACTTAACTGAAAACAGGCAAATGGCCCAACTCATGGAAGTTAGATGTGAGAAATGGGGCATTTAGACTTAGACAAGATAAAAAGTTTCATTAAAACGTTGAGATGTTCACAATATGGTTGCATTTTTTTTAACAGACTATGGTCTGTACTGCTCCATGCAGTAAAGCAGAAAGCCACCGGAAATGGACGTCGCTTTAGACATGGAAGATTCAACATTTATTTTTTGTTCTCAGTCTATCTATTGGAAGAAGAGGAACAGAAATGACGTGGAAAGATGTGTCCTTATGGAGAAATGGAGGAAAATGCAGACAAGAAATCTTTGCTGTGATTTGTGTGCAGGAGAGGAAGCTTTTCATTGAAAGATCTCTAGAGGAACAACAGGTTAGGTTTATAATGAAATGATTACATCACCAGCGGTCTGTGTAGAAAGAAGGGCAGAAACATCGAGTTCCTGATGAAAAACTTCCCAAAGACCAAAGATTTTCTTGCAACACCACCAACATAATATGATAATCCAATAACAGTAGTGAGAAAAATTAACCACAATTCTCCACTTTGAAGAGAGATAGCATTGGTTTTCATAAAGTCTCTTGCAGGTTTTCATTACCTTATTGAAATTGACGGATAATAGGTTGGTGTTTTGGGGCAATAATTTAATCCAGTTTTGCTTATGATGCTGCAGACCACCATATTCATGTAAAAGAGAAAATACAATTAAGAACTGAAAAGATTTGTTCGGTAGACAGAATGACAGTGAGATTCTGTATGTGAATGAATTACTGAATGATTCTTTTTTTTTTTTTTTTTTGTATAAATAACTTAGGTCCCAGCACTGACCGTGGTGGGACCCCACAGGTTACTTTTCTAAGTTGTGAATCTACAGTCTTAATTGTTACGTACTGGAACCTATTTTGTAAATACCTTTTTAACCAGTTTTGTGCCACACCTCTTAAACCATACTTTTCACATTTCCGAAGTAATATTGAGTGGCCGATTGTGTCAAATGCCTTTCTTAAATCAATAAAAACATCCACAGTATGCTGTTTCTTATCCCCTGCTGTTGCAATATTTTCTACAAATTCCATTACTGCTAAAGATGTCGATCGATTATTCCTAAAGCCATACTGATTTTCGTTTAATAACCCATACTTGTCAATGTAATCATTAAACCTGTTTACAGTTTCTCAAGAATTTTAGAAAATTGAGGTAACAATGACACTGGTCTATAATTTGACACAATTTGCTGTAATATGTAATGCGCCTTACTTCTTCAAGAATGTATGTAAAAAATGCCAAGTGTTTATAGTTCATTATGGAACAAGGTTAAACATGTCCGCCAACAAAGATCAACTTGGAGGTAAAGACAGCCTTGAAATAATGCATTAATCAGCTGAACTTGTGAGTAGTCTTGGTCATAACCTGCAGTGTTATGACTCCTAACTAGAGGGCTGTGTTATGCCAGTGTACTCTGTTTTCTTTTAGATAAATTCCTTTTTATCTCCACAGAACATCTCCCTTCCCTTCCGTTCTTAAAGAATATGCATTAAATGCATTTCTTTGGCAATACAGAATTTATTAAGGGCACTGAGACTCATGATTGCACTATGGTGTGCTTGTAATTTTGGGGAACATTGACTTTTATCATCCTCTTTTCTTTCAGCAATTAAAATCTTTCTCCTAAGCTTCTATCAGGTTGAAAGACAAAGACAAACCACATTTCTGATTTGGGCCTCTTCCATATAAAGAGGCACATTAATGTTTTTCCTCCCCAGGGGGAATTTTCATGTCCATTGTCTCAAAAAAAGAAATTAAAAGTGGGCAGAATCAAAAACAGGTTAGAATTTTGTGATACAATCTGAAGGGTCAGAAGAATTCACAGTGAGTTTACCCTGGAATGGGATACTGGACACATTCAAAAGATAGGAATAGAAGGAAAAAAATGTGGATTTTAGCAATAAATCTGAAATGATACCATGGCTGGGATTCTTAGTTTGTCATTGTATTATACCTCTGCTACAGACTAACTGCTGTTTCAGAATTATCCAAGCTGATTACTTACTCTACTCTATTAGTATTGAGTAAAGTACAGTGCATAGAGAAAGCATTAAACCCGCTTCACTTTTTTCCACATTTTATTACGTTACAGCCTTATTCCAAGGTAGAGGTCAACAAATAGTTGACTAATATTTTAAACTATGGAGCTCATGTAATAAACACACTGAAGGAGGGAAAAGCTGATTCATCTGCAAATCATCCCTCACTGTGATTCTGAAAATGCATCACCTTTATCAAATTAACTCTCATAGCCGTTCAACTGAACATAGGTCAAATTCATAAATAGCAAAGTCAATCAAAAAGCATGGACCATGAAACTGATCACAACAAGCTAGGTGGAAATATTTTAATCTTCTGCACTATTATCTTCTAATAATGTCTAATATTAACCATTGGTAACTATTAGCATCAACTTCTACTGATAACACTACCATACCAATAATATCAGTAATTTGTCAAGTGTTCAATAAGTCTGTGTCTAAAAATAAGCACATAAAATACATGACAAAGTTTTACATTTATCCAAATTCAGATTGTGAAATGCCTCATAAAGCTGCTCTTAATAGCCTATCACATAATGAAATGGAAATATTGAATAGTGAAAAGCGTGAATTTTGTGCCATTACATTGTTTATGAACGGGGGCTTGATTAATTTGTTATTAGGTCTACTTTCTCCTTATTAAGTGGACACTGAAATACAGGACAGACCTGCTCTTCAGGTACAGAAAAGGGAAACACTTTGTCCTGTATTACCATGAGAATCAAAAATAGTCTGTAAAACGTCAATGAAATTAATGAGACAGGCCGCTTTAAATAAAAATGTATGGTAAACACATTCCCAACCCTCTCCTGCTCTGTGACCAATGAGCTGACTGCACACATACATGAAATGACAATACAAAATCTGGCTCATGTCATTGGTCAAGGTACTGTTCCTTGCGAGGAAAATACCAAAAAAACAGGACTTGACAACAAACCAGCTTGGGTGACACAGACAAAACCAATTTCAGGTCTTAGAGATGGACAATGCCGAGTCGGTCTTTGGTGATGACTGATCACTGTTCTCGGGCATTAAGCTGTGTTAAGAGTTTTAGAATGTCCCACTTCTTCTACTGCTGTCGGATCAAAACAGCGGCCACAAGTGCTCGACTTTCCTCTTTGTCTTGCAGCTGTAGCAGATAGTCTGAAAAATATTTTACTTATAAAGTACTGATCCAAACCTCTTCTTCTTCTTGGTTTTTATGGCAGTTGGCAAGGCAATAGCGTGCACTGTGTACAGGTGAAATGCATGAAAGCTAAGCAATTTAGAGTTATTATGGGCTCTATATCAGTGAAACCCTTAATTATCAGAATTATCTGAATGACATCAATTTTTTCAATATCGAGCTGATAATTATCCGTGCTGATAGTTATTATGCATCCCTAAAATTTAACAATCTTATTCAAAACCTGAAGACAAAAAGATATTACAATTGTAGGTAATGGTGTAAAACAAAACAATATTTCCAAAAGGTCCATTAAAACAAAACTATCTTAACTTCACAAACAAAAAACACAGCTGCAGTCACAAGTGTTATAGTTTTCACACAGCCTGTATCTATGAATATAAATGACCATCATCTATACACATGTACAGTACAGCTCCATTAGATATTCCCATACAAATAAGGCCCTACCCTGGGCAGCAAAATCACTGAGTCTCTTGTCCATTAGATGGATAAAGTGGGCTGGAGATAGGACATTGCGATAGGCATGGCCTGTCACATTTGTCACTATAACAGGGCTGTCAGAGCTGAGCTGAATGGCAAATGTACTACTCAGGCGTGGGTACAGGATATGTACTGGCACTGGAGGAGCAGAGGAGACGGGCATGTCTGTACGAGGATGGTACAGCAGAGATTATTTATTCAGCTGCTCTTCCTCATATGCAAGCCTCTACAGAGACAGCGCATATGCTGCTTTTTCAGCAGTCAGCATTCTCCAGGCTTATACACTTCAGCAGCATTCATAATGAGAAGGGTCATGAAAAAAATTTTAATAATTATTTTACTCACAACTAAAAACAGCTTATGTGGTCTCCTAGTTCGAGCAGACTCACACGGGTTGATTACTGCTATAAAGTGTAAATAAAGGATTTCTTCAACATTTAACGAATGTTCTGCATGTTTTGTACAAGTTTTTGGATGATTTTCTGAAAATTTCACACTAGAGCTGCAACGACTAGTCACAAATAGTCAATGACAAAATTAGTCAATGAGCAATTTAGTAATTGACAGGTCATTAATGGCATCACGCACTTTGAAACATGTTTTTGTATTACTGACTGCAACTCTTGTTTTTTGTATAACTAATTTTGTTAGACATTGTAATTAGAGCCTGACTCATTAATTGGCCCACCAATTATAGCGTATCACCGATTAAGCAAAATCGGTCAACATGTAACCAATGTATTTTTTGTATCTTTTTTGCTGTGTGGAGATTCTATCACTCTTGTGTGGTTGTGCTGCCCTGAGAGTTAGAGGAATAGTTTATCTTTGTGAGATGTACAAAGCTGCAACTGTTAATTCATATGTCCACCTTTATCTAATAAAAGACTATTATATCCTGTGTATATCTATGTTCTTATTTCATATATCAGCTGATATATTGGTTGATATATTGGATATCTGAAAAGAGTCATTAGTTGCTGCCTTATTTTGGACCAAAATATTGTACATATTTCTCTCTTCAAAACATACCCCCCCCCCATTTAATATCTTTAACTGACCAAGTAAAGGTTATGGTTACTTACTGCTGCAATGAACAGGCCTTTTTCACAGCAGATTTTTCAACCAAAGAACAAGTCTTACTAATGATAGATCTGTTAATTTTATTCATGCCACCAAGGTCTATTTACTTTACTGCAATTCTACCTTGCATCCTGCCTGAAAGTTTCAATTAAGCCTGAAAGCTGAAATAAGCAGTGAAAAGAAGCAGGCACATGGGCTGCAGCAAAACACTGCTGGAATATAAGTTAGCATGTCCAGCCAATCCAATAAAGACTTAAGAGGTCTCTGGGGCCAAGGTCGAACCACCCACCTCTAAAGAAGGAAAACTTCATTTGCAAACCTAATCAAGCGTGAATGTCACAGAGGCAGAGTGAAGGAGGGTCGGCGAAGGCTAATTTTGTTCAGGGATGAAGAGAGAGCTTTGAAGTCTCCCATATTTGTAATATTGGAGAGTGTGAAGCTGTAACAGTGGCTATTAAAACAATTAACCAGGACATTGTGCATTCATATTGGGTAGTAAGACTTGATGGCTCTTATGAGAGTGAATGCAAAATGTCTGCCCAGGGACTCTTCACTGCATAACTTTGATGCACAGAGCCTTTCAATTATCGAACAGCATAAAAAAGAACCCCGTCATAAATACTTTATCATTTAACTTATAGGCTAAATAATTCTTCTTTTGATCTAAAACTGAGCTACACAAGCAGGGTTAACTTCTCAAAGTGTGGATCAAAGAACAAGACTGATCCATGTAATTTTTTAAACTAAAAATGACCTTTCTTGGTACACACCGTAGTAAATCATCCTTTGACAAGAAGACATTTTTTCCAGGGAAAACCCAATTCATGGTTATCAAAAGAATTACATTTATAGTTAACCGATGCCTGTGGTAGAAGTGTGGCATATGAATCAGGGATGTAACAATTACCAGTATAATGATAAACCGCAGTAGAATTCCAGACAGCTAGTATTACCATTTGAAATTCTAATTATCATTAAAAGTGCTGAACAGACTTTTTATAATCTTGAAAAACTCTAATTTTTATATGCCTGATTATGGTCCGCACTTTAAAACGAGATTATCAGCACGAAAATAGGTTATTTCTAAATGCTAATTCCAGCTTCCCTGGTCAGGTCGGACAAGACTGGACTGATTTACGTCACGATGACAACACCAAAGCGCCCGGCAGTTTAACAGTGAGAAGTAAGCTGAACGAGTGAGGAGTAAGCTCTGTCCTTTTTCTAAAGAAAGGGATTTCTTGGATTCATTTTGTTGTAATGGGGGACACTGGAACTGGAGCTGGACTGGCAGAAAGAGAAAGAATGAACAGGAGAGTGAACAGGAGAGTGATAGATGACTAAAACACCAGTAAACCTCTTCATTGGTTTGAACTGATGGAGAGAACTAAGGGACTTAAAAGGAACAAGTGGTGCCTGGCACAACAAACCCCGCCCCTCACAAACATTTTAACTGATTCGCCCCATCTCTTATCACTGCAAAACCCATTTTGGTGACCTTGGACCAACATTCACCAAAATTCACCCAAATATTGTATCTATTCTATTCTATTGTGGACCATCTCACACTATTCCTGAAAATTTCATGGAAATTGGTCTAGTAGTTTTTGCGTAAAGTTGCTGACAAACAAACAAGCAGAAAAACAAACAAAAAACCTGAACCAAAAACAATACCCTCACCTCCTCTTCAAGGGGGGTGGTCATGAAAACAGACCTAGAGTTGTCACTCTTCCTTCTACACAGGTATAGAATATTTCTGTTCTTTATACATTTGCATTGGAACTTGGTCTAGGTGATAAATTGTTAATTTACCGTTTCTGACATTTACTACGATATACCGACGTCATTTTTGCTCATGTCGGTAAATTTGGTATTTTAATAAAAAACTAAATAAAAGTCTTTTTTGTCTATTTTAAAAGTGTGTGCTGGTACGCTATGTTCATTCCCCTTTAAGATACTGTGCAGCATGTGTAGTCACGTGACTCCACCCATCCAGTCTGAACAAGAAGGGAAACAGACGATGAGGAAATGGCTGATGGTTTGACACAGCCGGAGACCAAGGAACGATAGGCCAAGTCCTGCTGTGATTGTTCCGAAAAGAAATTCGACATCTGTCACTTGGAAATATTTTAGGTTCGACAAAGATGGTGTTGAACAAAAAGACACAAAATGCAAAGTGTCACAGATCAGCTGACGTCGCTTATCAACCGGGTTTTGCCGTGGCGCTGCTGCCACATCAAACATTTCATACAAAACAATTATCACTGTCGTATTACACTTATTATACATGTGTGTGCACTGAGTTAGAGGAGGAGTAGAGCGTCAGTTTCACTTTCACCTCTGCTCTGACTAAACACTTTGTCACCCTGCACACACATACAATCACAGAATCAGAGAGTGCCACCCCCCACCACGCTCCCCCCTCCTCTGTCTGAAAATGGACCGCTTGCCCCTCACTCCGAACCCCCTCTCGTCCAAAAATCACTGACGAAACTAGACAACACTAGCCGTCAGAAGCAACAGCTAGGGGATATATCCCCAAACACCCCCAATCCTTAACTAAACAGCTATGATGTCATGATGTGAGGTCATGACCTTTCATTTGCACTTGATTTGAAGTCAATCAGACAAATAGTTCCAGATATATGAACAAAAGAATGTTTAGTGATTTGAAGCTTTTGAGCAACCCCTTGTGGACAATCTAGAAATGGTTAACTGCCCAAAATCAAATCAGTTCTTTCTCTCTATGATATTCATTGATATGGAAAACATGGAATTTCTAAACCAAATATCTTTCAAGTTATCGCGTTAACATGAAGGACAGCACAAATGATTTTTTTTTAGTCATGAAGCTCCATCTAGTGGCAAAATTTGGAACTCTACAGGTATAGCATCATGACATAACACATGCTGAGATCATTACCATTCATTTCCACTTAGTTTAGGATGAATCAGACAAATAGATTCCAAAGACATGACTAAAACAGTGAATTACCAGTCATGAAGTGCCACCTGGTGGCAAAATTTTGGACCAGACAGTTATGACATCATGACGTGAGGCATCCCCAGGTCATACTCTTTCATTTGCCCTTGGTTTGAAGTCACAAAAATAGTTCCAGAGATATGAACAAAACAGTGTTTAGTGATTTTTTTAATTTTGAGCGGCCCCTTGTGGCCAATCTAGAAATGGTGGTAAATCGTCCAAAATCAAATCAGTTCTTCCTCTCCATGATATTGATTGATGTGTCAAATATGGAATTTCTAAACCCTATCGCATTAACCACGTAAGATATCCAGCAGTGGCGGTCGGACCAAAAACATAATCACAAAAACATAATAAAAACCAAAAAACATAATAAAAACATAATATATCCCCAAAACTTGCGTTCGGGGATATAACAAATTACAATGCTGCTCAATTCCCAGAGAAGCAGCAGCACAGACATGCAGTTTGCAATGTTTGGCCACTGAAAACATGGCAGAAGACATCCGCACAGACAACGCTCCAGAGATTTTTCTCCCATTAAAAATGTTTAATATGGATAATGTTTCTGCCACAATACTTGTTTAAAATGATAGTGTTGCTTTTATATGTACATTTTATGTCTAAATAAGGTACATGAAACAGTGAACTAGTACTAGTTCTACACTAGTTCTTAAGTCTGTAAGACTAGATCTAGTCTTGAGCGCTGAATGTAAAGAAAAGTATTCTTGATTCTTATCTACAATTTGCACAAAGTGCGGTTATCTCTTACGGCCAAAAGGTGCCATCTTTAATGCAAACTTGTATGTTTGATATTTACATGTTACAATTTTAATGTTTCTGCCAACAGAAAGTACATTGTGTGTGTTATTTTGTTTTTTCCAAAATAAAACTTGTTTAAATTATTTCAGTGTGTATGAACTTTTTGAGCACATTTCAACAATACCGTGATAATAATGATAACCATGATAATTTTGCTCCCATATCATATCCTTACATCCCTAATATGAACAAAAATCATTTATTTATCTGAATACAATATATACTTTTTAGCATTTAATGCATCATAGATTAAATGTTACAAAGGCAATTCACACAGACTGTTGGCAAAAAACACAGCAACCAAGGACAACAAAAACAAACGTTTGTCTTTGGCTGATGCCACTTGGAGTTTTTTTAGCCTCAATTCCATCATGGACTGAACAAGAAAATAACTCTATATGTTTGCATTGACTAAAAATTAAGTCAGAACCATTTAGCCTGTTATTGTAACACAAAGGCTATTTCTAACTTCAGCTGCACCAACCGCAAACTAATAGACATCACGCTAAAGTCATCATTTACTGCCTTTGAATAGAAATTTGCAAGTATGAATGCAGCAGTGCACAACTCTGGCTGAGAATACAGGGCTACATCACCAGCCAAAATGTATGGCAACTCCATTAAGTGTTAAGGGTGCTGGGGTTTCTGGGGATTGGGTACTGATGCTGTGACAGATCAGACAGATGGCAGACTCTGCACACATGATCATGTATGAAGCCAACAGTGCTTTCTTCTAAGTACAGCGCTACATTTCCTTGGAAAGCATGCTTGAATGTCTCTTAAACCTAGTTAAATCAGCAGTGCTGTGTCACCACTACACACACATTTTTGTCAACGCAGAGGCATTATTCTGTCGGTCTGCTTGCCTAGGGGCAACTGGGGCCACTTTCTTTTGTTGAAGAGGACGGTTGGTATTTAGCATAGACCGGGCGATATGGAGGAAGCGGTCTGGGGGAGGGGTTAGGACTCCTGAGTATACTACCATAAGCTGTCTGTTGTTGTCTTTGATGTGGACTGTGGTTGGTTGTACTGTGGAGTTCACAGAGCAACAGTTTAGAGTTTAGTTTCGAGTCCAACCCTGGTCTCATCCCACATCCAAGTGCCATAGGAACATGAAAATAAGAATTCAAACAACATGCATCTGATAAATGTCACTATGAAGTTCTTGTTTGTTATACACTTAATTCTACAGATATTTTAGGTAGAACTAAAGTCCTTCTTTGACAAAACGATGCAGGATCAGTTTAACTTGACTGTATCTACCAATCTTTCTTTGGTTTGAAAGTTAATGATAGCACCTGGAGAGAAGAGAGAGGAGAGAATTATCACTAAATATCCCAGTTTGAACTTAACACCCACCATGCACGTCAAAATTTGACTTGAGCCAAACTGAATTTTAATCTTCACACAGACAGAAATAGGTTTTTCTTTGACAGAAAAGGCCATTTTTATGCACAACATTCATGCAATTAAACTGCTAGTATTATGTGCACAAGATTGTGTGTGTTCTGTTCTATTAAATATTTCTATTTTAGTGACAAATCACATACCCACACTGCCTAATAAAGATGATTTTGCATGTGAATAACTTGACATACTTGATAAATAAATGCCACCTACTACTGAAAGATGAGTAAAAAGTTTATTTTGGATAATGGGCATCATTGTGGGAGACAGTACTGAACAAATCCAAATTCATTTTAATCCTACTCTACACACTATTGTAAGGCTGGACGAGTATCGATACATTAAGTTCCATTCAAATCCCCCATGTTCTGTCTGGCACTCTGTTCGCCACCCATTTCCTTCCGTTCACTTTGCAGGAAGAGCGATTAAGTCAGCCAGCTGCTAGTGTCACTGAAGAGCAGTGATACAGGTTCCCAGTCTAAATACTGTATTTACACGCCAACGTCCTTCTCTTCCTGTTTACACAGTCAGAGCAAAGACATTTAGGACAAAGGTGGCTAATATAAATCTAGCACCTTCATACTTAAAAGCACATGTGTGGGAGCACTTCGGGTTTAAAAAGAAGGAAAGCGGCAAAATTGTTGCCGCCACACCATACATTTTATACAAAACAATCATCACTGTCACATTAGAGCATCAATGAACGTTAGGTTTCGCTTTCACCTCTGCAGGTTGCAGAGTCCGCATCGCCCTGTACCCTATAATATTATAAGTAGGAAACTGGCCGAGCCCTGACCGTCCTCCCAACCGACCGTTATATTGAAGCATAAGAGCCACAAAATCTTCCAGTCACATTAATCATATAATGACATATTCCTCACAGTTACATATTTAAAAACACATTCTCCATCAAACGGTACAGTGAGACTAGTATGTTTCTGGTTGTCTCTGTCCCACTTTCTTAGGGATTAGAACAGTTGTTTTTTTTTTCTTCCAACATCCAAAGAGTGAACAGCATGGACATACCTAGCTTTGTATAATATACAATAGAAAAGAAAGATTATGAGTGATAATACAAAATGAAAATAGTAAAAAGGACATATTAAATCAAAAACTCTCCTTTTATATCACCAAAGAAACATTTCGCATGTATTGTTTCACACAATTTTCCCATTGTACTCAATGTTTCCAGAATATTTCTAATTTTAGATTAACGGTGAAGGTGATTTTTTTTTCTGTTTTGTATATGTCCCACATTATTTGAACCCATTGGTGAACAGTTGGCTCACCTTGTACCATCCATTTTTTTGTTATTGCTTTTTCCCTACTGCCAAAAGAACATTCCAGAGATATTCATCCATTTTTGGGGCTGATGCTGATACCAATATTGGGGGCTAAAAAAAAGCTGATATCCGATATATCGGCCGATATCCGATATATCGGCTGATATCAGATATATTGGCCGATATATGAAATAAGAACATTGATCTACACAGGGTATAATAATTTTATATTTGATAATTGTGGACATGTGGATTAACAGTTGCATAAATCTTTGTTTATTTCATAAAGATAATTGACACGATTTTAAATCGCTGTATAATAGTCTAAAATCAAACTAGTATGTGATCCATGAAACCACAGGTTGTAGATGTGGTAGTTTTTGGGGTTTTTTAAGCTGGGGAGAGCAGACTTTAGATAAAGATGTGAGTAGTAGTGATATAAAAATCATTCTTTAAAATGTAAGCAACACCTGCCTTTAATGAGTCCAACTACAAAGCAAACTATGGAATCACAAAAATAATTAAAGCAAAACATATTACAGGCCACAAAATAATTTTTTTCCTTCACAAATGTGGATGTGTCTGCCTCACAACACTACAACTTCCCATGTGGACTAAGGACTAAACTGAGCATGTGCAGAGTGAATTAGGTGAGCCCGATTGGAAAAACTGCAACTGTTACAACTAACCCATGTTACAACTGTCCCTGGTCTCCCCTACACAATTAACATACACAGGCGTGCCTGCAGAATGAAACTGTGAGGTAGACAGAAACTGCATGGGGGGTGGTGAATGGTTCATAAGACGATGGTTGGTGTTTGGATCGACGGGATAAGCGCTCCGTCCGTGTTCGGAGCGGTGGATAACTGGACGACTGTTGTCGAAGCACGCATGTCATTTACGGACCGGGGGTCGGAGCGGGCTTATCGGAGCTCAGGGGGTTAGCGGTTTATGATTCTGTGATTGTGTGGGTTGGGGGGGGCTGATAGGGTGATTGTCAGAGCAGGAGTGACAGTTTAACTGACAGGCTTTACTATTCCTCTAACCATTCGGGCAAGCACACACAGGCGCACAGGAGCAGCGAGCGGCAGAAGCTCCGCAGTGAAAAAAAAAAAAAAACGTTAATAAATTGGCTACATGTTGGCCGATGTCGAATAATCGGTGAGACCCTATAATTGGCCCGATTAAACAGCCGGCCGATTAATCAGTAGGGCTCTGGAAAGGAGATTAACTTCATGCATATATAAAATAATCTGAGAACATAAAAGAACTTATTTATTAATTATTTATTTATTTTCTTGAGGCTACTGTGGTTGTTTCTATTACAGAATTGTTCTTCAGAATGGTTCGACTCTTGATTACTAAGAAGAGGAAGCAACAATGGAAAAGAACAGAAAAAACCAAACAACACACACCGATACAACAGTAATCACAGAATTCATGACCCAGTGTTTCTGCTGGTAATCCTAGCCACCACACCATACATTTCTTAAAAAAATAAATCGCCATTGTTGCATTAGTCTTATTACAAATATAATATATAATACGAAGGACAAATGCCCTGCCCCTCAAATGAAAGTTTGTGAAGGTTTAGGAGAAAGGGAAAAGAAAAATCATTGTAAAGTTTCATTTTCAGTGCTGCAGGGATCACGGACTGAACCACTCTGTACCCAAATAGTACACTGCTCAAAAACAGAGCAACACTTCAAAAACACATCAGATCCAATCAGGGGGGAACATTGTTGAATATCTTTGCTAATAATAAGTAGGTGATGTATTAGTAACAAAATGGTGCCACATAATGTGATAGAAATGAAAATGATCACCCTATAGAGGGGGGAAATCAAAGACACCCCAAATAATGAAAGTGAAAAAATTATGCAGCAGACTGGTCCATTTTGCCAAAATGTCATCGTAGCAACTCAAAATGATTCTCAGTAGTTTGTGTGGCCTCCTCCCAGATCTGGACCAGGGCGTCACTGAGCTCCTGGACAGTCTGAGGAGCAACCTGGCAACACCGGATGGACATAAACATAATATTCCAGAGGTGTTCTGTTGGGTTTAGCTCAGGTGAACGTGGGGGCCAGTCAATGGTATCAAGTCCTTCATCCTTCAGGAACTGCCTGCATAGTCTAGCCACATGATGTCGGGCATTGTCGTGGACAAGGAGGAAACCAGGTCCCACTGCATGAGCATAGGTTCTGACAATGGGTCCAAGGATTTAATCCCGATACCTAATAGCAGTCAGGGTGCAATTATCTAACCTGTAGAGGTATGTGCATCCTTCTGAGGATATGCCTCCCCAGACCATCACTGACCCACCACCAAACCGCTCATGCTGAATGATGTCGCAGGCAGCAGAACGTTCTCCACGGCATCTCCAGACCCTTTCACGTCTGTTGCATGTGCTCAGGTTGAACCTCCTCTCATCGGTGAAGAGCACTGGGTGCCTGTGGCATAGTTGCCAATTCTGGTGGTCTATGGCAAATGCCAATTGAGCTCTACGGTGCTGGGCAGTGAGCACAGGGCCCACTA
>JAPTYQ010000018.1:14013978-14028056 GCA_029814465.1 Ostorhinchus cyanosoma | reverse complement strand
GTCTTCGGTACAAGCTTTTCTCGGGTAGATCGAGCAATAGAATAGCATGTTGAAAATGAGCGAAGTTCCCCTTTAAGAAGGATGCTCCACTTTATTAAGCACACCACCATTTTCAAGCAATAAAGGAAAGAAAAACGATCTCTCTAGTGACGAAAAGCCTGAAATAGTTGAATGCCTTAGACAAGATATGAAAACCTGAGATACTTCATGAAAACGTAAGCATGATCATCATACTTTTAAAAGATTTGTAGCTGATTCAGAGCACACACGGATTCGTGCAGATAAAGTTACAATGAGGAAGGTTTCTGTGAGACAAATACATCGGATTAAGAGAGCAGCTTCTAAAATGACATTACAAAGCAGTAAACAGGTATTTGATTTGAAGTAGGGACATAAACAATTAATTGACTATCAATTAATTGTTGTTAAGAATTTGATCAATTAAATGACATTAATTGTCAGTTAATTGCCCCTTTTTCACGGTGGTGTTTGTGTCGACAGTACAGGGCACCGCTGCCTTTCCCCCCAGGGAAAGTCAGGGCCCTATGGAATTAAAGTAGCCTTTTCAATCCCACTGATAATGGGTAACAGAAAAATGCTAAGAAATAATGAGCGTTCAGTTAAATCTGCCAATTTATTGAGTATAGCATGTCGACCTCAAACCATGCCAGTGTCTCCTGTTATCTCTACAAAGTTAGCTCTACTTAATATCAGATCACTAATCAGCAAATCACTGTTAATTAATGACATCATTCTAACTTAAAATCTAGATTTTTTACTTCTTAGTGAAACATGGCTGACTGAATGTAGCTGTGATAATAACCTCAATGAGGCAGCACCAACAAATTTCTGTTTTATGAACCAGTGCAGAACTGGCAAGAAAGGCGGGAGAGTTGCCACCATCTTTAAATCTGTATTTCAGTGCAAGGAAATTGCACTTAGAGATTTTAGCTCCTTTGAATATCTCTGTTTTTTAAATAACGGTGATCCAAAAGTTCTTTTCTCAGTCATTTATAGACCTCCAAGATACTCTGGAAAATTCATTGATGAGTCTGCCGAATTGCTGTTATCTGCACTGACTACAACTGTTTTATCATAGCAGGGGATTTTAACATTCATGTAGACAATAACATGGACAGTAATGCCAATGAATTCTCTGCTCTACTTGACACGTTTGGCCTCCTGCAACATGTGAAAGGACCCACACACACTCGAGGCCACACTCTGGACCTGGTTATCTCTAAAGGTGTAGACCTTTCCTCTGTTGATGTTAAGGACTTGGCTCTTTCTGATTATTTCTGTGTGTTCTTTGACCTACAGATCATTCCAAATGTTCAGTTAACTTGCTTCCTTTTTCAGTGAAAAAATCCAATCTACAAGATCAAACATCAACACAACTCAGCAAAACAAAACAATAATGATGCAATGCATAAAATCTCTCAGAAATAACTCAACCACCACATCCACATTTGATACAGTTGACCAAAAAACTATAGAGGAAATAGTTGAGCAGCTTAAACCATCAACATGCTGTCTGGACACAATGCCATCAGACTTTTTTAAAACTATTGTGAAGTCTGTCCAAATTGATCTGCAGCAAATAACAAATTGCTCACTTCAATCAGGTACATTTCCTAATACCTTAAAAGTAGCTGCAATTAAGCCACTCTTAAAAAAGAGAAAACTAGACACCTCAAAGTTCACCAACTACAGACCTGTCTCTGCCTTTTATGTCCAAAATCATTGAGAAAGTAGTTTTAAACCAACTCAGCAACTTCTTGAATTCCAATGGACTTTTTGACAGATTTCAGTCCGGCTTCCAACCTCATCACAGTACAGAAACAGCTCTTATTAGAGTGTTGAATGATATAAGGTTGAAAACAGACTCAGGTAAGATGTCAGTTCTAGTCTTACTGGATCTCAGTGCTGCCTTTGACACTGTTGATCACACTCTACTGTTGAATAGGTTGGAAACATGGGCAGGGCTCAATGGAAAAGTCCTAGACTAGTTCAGGTCCTACTTGGAGGAGTTGAGTTACTTTGTGACCATTGGAAATTATAAATCTGATCAAGTGGCTCTGACATGTGGTGTCTCTCAGGGGTCAGTTCTTGGTCCCATTCTGTTCAACCTTTCTATGCTCCCCTTGGGTCAAATCCTGCAGAATTTTAATGTTGACTATCATAGTTATGCAGATGATACACAGATTTATCTACACTGTCCCCAGATGACTGCAGTCCAATAAACTCATTGTGTTACTGCTTAGGTCAAGTACATAATTGGATGAACCAAAATTTCCATCAAGAAAATCAGGAAAAAAACAGGTAATTGTTTACGGCAATAGAGAAAGGAGGCTTGCTGTTAGTAAATACCTTGAATCACTGCTTCTAAAAACCAAAGACCAAGTCCGAAATCTCGGTGCGCTGATAGACTCAGATCTGACCTTCAGCAGTCAACTCAATTACCAAAACAGCCTTCTATCACCTAAAGAACATATCTGGAGTAAAAGGTTTTATGTCCCAAACAAACCAAGAGAAGCAAATTCATGCCTTTATCTCCAGTAGACTGGACTACTGTAACGGTCTTCTGCTGGACTCCCCCAAAAGAGCATTAAACAGCTGCAGCTCATTCAGAACACTGCAGCTCGAGTTTTGACCAGAACTAAGAGGTCAGAGCATATTACCCCAGTTCTAAAGTCATTGCACTGGCTCCCACTCAGCTACAGAATAGATCTTAAAATCCTACAACTTGTCTAAAAGTCACTGAATGGTTTAGGTCCAGAATACATGATACATGTTAATAGAATATAAACCTAGTCGGACTCTGATGTCAACAGACTCAGGTCACATAGTTCAGTCCAGAGTTCAGACTACACATGGAAAAGCAGCTTTTAGTTGTTATTCTATCACAACAGGAACTAGCTACCAACTGACATGAAATCAGCCCCAAATGTGAACATTTTTAAATCCAGGTTAAAAACATTTCTCTTTTCATGCGCTTATGAGTAAATTATTTTCTTTTGAATGCACTTTATTTTAATGTTAATTTTAATGTATGGCTTTAATTAATGTCTTATTTTCATGTTTTCTGTGATTTTCTTGTTGTCTGATTTTTAATGTCTTTTCTTCCGTGATGCCTTTGTGAAGCACTTTGAATTACCCTGTGTATGAATAGTGCTGTACAAATAAACTTGCCTTGCCTAAACTCAGCTTCGGCACTGTCGTTTAATATTGGGGGCAGTTGTCTACCTGTCCATACCTGAAGACTGCCGGCTTGTCCGTGCTGCAACTCCGCAACCGGTTTACTCATGGAACCGGATCCTGGGACTGATGAGTTGGAATCTGACCTGACGAAGCACAGCATTTCCACTAGTACAGGTTTGCATCCTTGCCGCCACACCAAACATTTAATCAAAAAAAAAATAAAAAATCGTCACTGTCACAGTAGACATATATATACACAAAATAATTTTCACTTATCCATTGACAGATTTTTTTGGTTTGAATTAAGAAAAAATAATTATTAAGCAAAAAATATTTTAAAAATCTGCCAATGGAAAAAGTGAAAATTATCTCGGAAAGATTTCTGAAATTAGATTTTCCTGATCTATTGTCTAAAATCAGTTCTTATATTTCGCTGAAAAGTTCCTCTTTAGGTGATTATGTCTTATTTTAAGTGTGATGAGATATTTGGACTAGAAATGAAAGAAATTGGTAAGAATCTGATTTTTTCAGTGCAAAATCATAAATGTCTGGAAATGTTTGAACATCTATGTGCAGTTTCAGAATCATCTACCAATGAATACTGAATTCTCTGCAGTAATGCTGCACCTTCAGCGACTCGATCGTAGTCCAAAGGACATGTTAGTGAAAAATGCCTCCAACGACTGCGTATAATGGACTTATAATTTAGATCTACTGACTGATTTTTGTTTTAAATAACAGAATTGCAGAACTTTGTTCCACTAAAACTCTCCTACTAACTGAATGAATGAGGAAATGAACCACGGTGCGTCTGAAAGTGGGCGGGGCCACAGAGAAACTCAGGGTTTCACTGACAAAACCTGCTCCAGATCAGGTTAGATTCACAGAGTCTGTTACTATCGTAACTGGCCCAGAGTTGACGTTACCTCCCTTTGTGAAATGGAAAACTCAGGGTTTTCCTCATTCCGGGGTTAACACACCTAGAGTTTTCATTAAACCCACTTTCTGAAATGGAACCCTGGTGGGCCCCTTTAGGGTCCCTGAAGGTGTGAAAATGAGCTCTGTAAAGTATGTGGAGTTACTGACTGACCACTTTCTTCCATGGTACAAAAAGAAGAACTGTGCTGTCCATAATAGAATCATCTTCATGCAGGACAATGCACCATCTCATGCTGCAAGGAATACCTCTGCATCATTGGCTGCCATTGGCATAAAAGAAGACTTATGATGTGGCCCCCATCCTCCCCCAACCTCAACCCTATTGAGAACCTTTGGAGCATCCTCAAGCAAAAGATCTATGAGGGTGAGAGGCAGTTCACATCCAAACAGCAGCTCTGGGAGGCTATTCTGACATGCTGCAAAGAAATTCAAGTAGAAACTCTCCACAAACTCACAAGTTCAATGGATGCAAGAATTGTGAAGCTCCTGTCAAATAAGGGGTCCTATGTTAAAATGTAACATGACCTGTTAAGATGTTTTGATTGAAATAGCTTTTGATTTCAGCAAATATGACCTGATGATGCTTCTAATTTAACAAAATGAACATTTTCAGTTCTTTACAACAATAACATGGTTTGAAACTCTGTTGTGCATAACAATTTGGAACAGTGCATTTTAAGTTTTTATTTCTGAAAAAAATACTGTTAACATTGGGAAGTTTGTTCACTAACATTCGGATTGTAGTATAAAGGTTGATGACTTGAAAATTACGATGACTGTCATTTATATTGACTATTTAACGAAATCTGAGAAAAATAGAATTTGCACAATAATTTGGAATGCAGTGTAGAGTGTTAATACAGACACAAACAAACATGCAAACAAACCAAACCAAAAACAATCCCCCGTGCCTCCCCTTCGGGTGGGGGTAACAAACCGAACCAAAAAACCGAACCTTTGCCTCCACGTCGGGGAGCGGGGTAATTAGGCTTTGACTAGGATACTGTTCTTCTGTGTTGAAATGGGCAAGTTTGGACTTGGCAAAAACCTTGTGCATAGCTGCATAATAGCAGGGACTGGTCTTATCCTTTTATGTGCAACAGTATAATTCGGAAAGCAGGTGAATCAATGTAAAGTAGCCATGGTGTTCAGTTTAATAGTAATTACTACAGTATACAATACAAAGAGGTGAGCATGGCATATTAGCTGCCCTAGTTTTTACTTCCTGGTAGTAGAAATCACAGACATGGAGTAAAAATGTGCAGAATCCAAAAAGAATCAATATTACCATTTGACAGCTTTCAGCCCTCCTACTCCTCAACGTCTCAAAGTGCATTTGAAACGAGAACGAAATAAGAAAGGACTTCTGTCACAAAGACACTTGACTGCTTCATGCTATGTGGTAAAAGGTGCTGATTAAGGGCACTCATCAGAGAAGAGAATTAAATGGATTTGGAAGGACATATATATCAATAGTAAATCACAGTGCAACAACAAAACTGCACTCGGCCATTCAGCAGATAGCTCAACATAGAGCCCCATGTTTAATATTTACTGAAGGGGACAGACATGGGTTTAAGTCTAGAGTTTTCACAGTAGATAGTTTTAAGTGGAAGATATCGCAGAACCAAATTCTGCTGGTACTGGTCATTCGTAAAATATCATATTAAATCATTTTGGCTTACTGATCAGCAAAAACAGTATGTCAGTGTGGTAACTACATCTTTATAGTGCATTGTTGGATTCCAAGCTAGATGCCATACAAACAACTTCAGACATTTAAATAGATTAAAGTAATAAATATAATGAAATTAAAGTAACAATTGTACAAAACCAAGCTTCTAAACATGTTCAGCCTCACTGGACGGAGCAAACTAAGAAGTAAATGACCAAATAACTTAAAATATAATGAGGTCAGCAATTTATTGGAAGAAAACAAACCAAAAGCAATGAAAAAAAAGTGTCTCAACGGCAGACAAACTCAAAGATATGTTATGCATATGTTCATATCCTTCATTTCCAAACCTGAGAGTTATTTTAGATGCTGTAATACACTCAGTGACCAGGCAAAAACCCACGAGCCCATAAAGCTTTGTTTGGCAATACACAAGTAAAAGAGTAATATCAATACTGATTATAATCTAACAATTATTGTACATAAAGGGGGCCATGTACACACCTGGGAACATATCATTAGTGACATGGAGTTCAAGAAACATATTTCAGAGCCTCTCAAAAGGCTGGTTATTGAGCAAAAAGTGAAGCATTTAAGGTATTTGGTAGTCAGCCAAAGTAATAAAAGAATGTTAATAGTCTGTAGTGTTGCTTCAAATGATAAATCCAAATTAGAGTTGTTTGCATAGTCGCCCATCTGCAAAACATCCATGATAAAGGTGAAACTTGACTCCCATACATCAACCACAAAACTTGAGCTATTTGGCTTAATTTTTTCATTAGAATGGCAAAAACAAAAAACCCTGGAAGGTGATAGAAATGAAGAGATGAAGATAAAATGGATCGGCCGGGGTTGTATGTATTATAATGAAGAAATGCCGGAAAAAACATTTAAGGGTAAGCAAAACTGTTTATTGCTTAATAGTGGATTTTTATTCTTTTATTTTTTAGGATGTTCTGGTTGAACACAAAAATACTTTAAGGACCAGACTGATACCAACCAAAGTCCAGTCAACACCACATTACATCCCTCCTCCCTGCAACTATCGATGTGGCTATCAGCTCCTCTCACTGCTGAGCACTGGACTGACAACAACAGAACCACATGCTGCACATCAAACACAATCACAGTACAGCCAAAATATTATCAAGAGTTCCTTTTAATTGATGTTGAGAATTATCGCAATAAATGTCAAACCATTACTTGTCTCAATTTAAAAGGTGATTGTGGTCCTGAGTAGATCCCAACTTAATCGGGCTGATTATAGGATCTCACCGATTAATTGACATCGGCCAATAGGTAGCCAATTTATTTATTTATTTATTTATTTTGCTGCGGAGCTTCCGTCGCTCCTGTGCGTGTGTGTGTGTGTGTGCAGCCCGGAGAGTTAGAGGAAGAGTAAAGCCTGTCAGTTTCAATTTCACTTCTGCTCTGACACTCATGTTATCACCCGCCACACACATACAAACGCACACACAATCACAAGATTCACAAACCGCGCTCAGACCCCACCTCCAGTACAAAAATCACAGACTGATACCCCTCCACACGCCCTCCGACAAGGATGGACCACTTTATCCTCCGCTCCGAACCCCTCCACACGTGCACTCCGACACAAATGGACCTCTTATTCCCTCAAGCCAAACGTCACCCCCTCCCCTTATTAACTATTCACCACCCCATACCCCCATGTCCGTGCGCTTCCTATCTACCTCACACTTTCATTCTGCAGGCAGGCCTGTGTGTTAATAGTGTAGGGGAGACCGGGGACAGTTGTAACATGGGTCAGTTCTAACACATGCAATTGCTCCAATCAGGAATGACTTTGGGCTTACCTAATTCACTCTGCACATGCTCAGTTTAGTCCATATGGGAAGTTGTAGTGCCATGAGGCAGACAAATCACCATTGCTGAGTGAAAACATAATTTTGTGGTCAGCAATATTTTACTCTAATTATTTTTGTGATTCCAAGCTTCTAAACATGTTCAGCCTCACTGGACAGAACAAACTAAGAAGTAAACTCAGTTGGACTCATTATAGTTAGGTGTTGCCTACATTTTAAAGAATGATGTACCAAACAATTTTTATGTCACTACTTATAAAATATGGACTCACATCTTTTGCAAAAGTCTGCTCTCCCCAGCATAAAAACTACTACATCTAAAACCTGTGGTTCCACAGGTCACATACTACTCTGGTATTAAAATATTATACAATGTTTGAAAGTTTTGTCAATTATCTTTGTGAATTAAACAAACATTAATACAACTGTCAATCCACATGTCCACAATTATCTATAAGATTATTATTGCCTGTCCTTAATGATGTCCTTATTTATTCATGTCCGTCTTTCATATTTCAGATATCGGCCAATATATCGGTTATCTGACTTTTTTAGCCCCCAATATCAGTACGACATCAGCCCCAAAAACCCTATATCAGTCGGGCTCTAGTCCTGAGTGAAAGTTCAAGAAACCAGGTGGCGACATGTGGGTTTACATTATTTGTAGAAGATGCAAAATCACAAAAACTATTGCCACTTTTACACAAAGATCCCCAAAAAAAGGTGAGATGTTGATCCCACCTCTTTGCCACCATTAGCCACTTTTACACAGAGATCCCGGAAAAATGGGGAGATGGTGATCCCACCTTTTAAGTTCCAGAATCAAAGGGACAGTGTACAGTGTACACAGTGTTGTACACAGTGTACGTGCCATATAACTTGTGCATCAGAAATACCCCGAGCATAGTGGTGTTGCTAACCTCTCCAGAGATGGCCTGTCTTTCACCATTCCAAAAATGTTAGCATGGATGGAGTCCTTCACCCGAAGTGCAAACAGCTCGCAGATCTTGGCATCTCCCAAATTCAACATCTTTCTGGTCGTGTTGATATGTATGTTTACTGTACACAGCCCATACTCATTTTTAAATTCCGGGCACAGGGGTCCCACGCAAGATGTCATCAAAACATCACACCTTGGTTGCAGAACCAGAAGTGTTCCTTTGGCATAGCGTTCTGAAATCATCACCTTCATCATGGCTCTGTTGCTACCTCCATGACAGAGGTGGGACCAAATTATCCCACCATTTCGTTTACACGGACATCTAGGGATGGGTACCAAATTCTGTACTTTTATTGGTACTGACCGAATTCCGTCGGTACTACTGTTTTGATTCAATGTAAAATCAAACAGTACCACATTTCAGTACTTCAACGCATCCTCGTGTTGCATGTGTCAAGAGGAGAGTGGAGGAATGTAAGCCTGAGCTCATATCACGGTTATTGTGACCAAAATTACCACAGTATTATTATCATTATTATCGCGGTATTGTTGAAATTAGGGATGGGGCCGATCTGATCCAGTATCGGTATCTGCTTCCGATACCAACGTAATTCATGGATCAGAAATTTCCAATCCAACCTACAGAGATTTCCTATCCATGAGCCATGTCTGTGCTTTAATGTTGTCTGCTAAAATTGACTCCACAAGTGATTCCCTGCCGGCTAGTCTGCTAGTTGGCTGTAAACTGTGGAATGGATTTCCTGAACAGAGTTCAGGTCAATGAGATGCGGAGTAGTGAGACACTCCGTTCTATCTATCTATCTATCTATCTATCTATCTATCTATCTATCTATCTATCTATCTATCTAATATATTTGGTAACATCAATGTCAACTTCATCTGTAATTACAATATCCCCACATACACGAGACCACCAAAGTGTCCTCGACTCCAGTCTGTAACAGGATAGTAACAGAGGTGTGTGGTGCTGGTGGTTAGAAATATTTTTACGGCTGCCTAAGGTTACATTCACATTGACAGTCCTAGTGTTCAATTCAGATTTATTAGTTTGATCAGAGTTTTCTGTTTGGCTGTTCTTTTTTTTTTTTTTTTAGTTTTCAGGAACTAAGCAACATGCACAATAGCAGTCACACTAAAAGTGAACATCATTTCCTTAAGAAAAAAGTAGTAATAAAGTAGTAATATATAGGCTGTTATAATATTCCGATAAAAGGGCAAGTACAAACAGTATTAGTATGAATTACAAAGCACTCCACATAGACCAGGCAGTTTAACTATAATATATGACGCTTAGGATACAAGTTTTACCAGTCGATTTTTGCTGCATAAAACAACAATGACTATGTCACCCAGTTCTTTATTGCAACTCTAATTTCATTGCAGTTATGTAAATACACAGACACTATGATTTATTCTTGGTATATTGCATACAAACTAATCCTAGAGAACTTTCTTAAACAGTCACCACTTTGAGGTAAAACATATTAGCATATCTTGAGACTTAAGACAAAATTTTTTTTCTGTTTCTGTCATAAAATGGCTCTTAAGAAAACGAAGGCTGTTAGCCCATTATCTAGAATAATGGGAAAGTTGCATGAATTCTAATCTGTCCATTCAGACTAAGGCTGCAAAATATCAGATCAGTGTCTGACGCATGACCACATATGGAAATGGTGCAGATCAAAAATAAAAAGAGCACACTCCAGGTGATTTGTTCTGATCACAATGCCAAGGGACACTAAACAAATCTGTCTCGCATATGTGAAAATATCAGATTCGGGGCACTTTTGCCTGCAGTCTGAGTGTAGCCTGTCTATCTTCACAAGCGTTAGAAAGTTGATCTGAGGAACAACAGAAAAAACAAGTCCTAAAACCCATCTGCTCTGTCGTTAAATGTCCTATAGCCCTAACCCTACTTCGCAAAAAAAATGCAAACTTGTTGTTAAACCCAGGCTCGCTAGCTAACCAGTTGAGTTTACCTACAAGTTTGTCAGTTTATAACCTGGTCCATTCACAAAAAACCTGTCATGGCTTCCTCGTGAAGCCACCTCATCATAACCTCTGCATTACGATAATAATGTGAAACGATATTATTCTAAGGTTGAGCTTGCAAACTACTTAGCCAGCTAGCTAGACTGCCAGTCAAACGCCAGTTTATACTTAGCGAATGTGTCGTTAGCATATAAGCTAACTGGGGGGTTTGCATTCCACAGACAGAGTCAACACTGAGCTTTGAAGTTCCTGTGTACCCATCTGAACCCGTAAACACGACCACCGACAAGCTGCAGGGTTACATTGAACGAGTAAAACTGTAAATTATAAACTGCCGTTAAATGTGGCAGAGGTGGAAATTAACACTGCCGACATTTAAATGCTGTTTTGCTAGAGAAAAACTGAACTGGAAATAACAGCTAGCACTGCATATGAGTGTCTGGACTGAGGAGAGCCCAAAAGACATACCGTTAGCTGCCTCAACTGCAGGATTAAAGGTCTCACGGCAAGCTGGAGTTTGTGGATACAAGCCAGCCGGTGGTGTTTTCGGTCGGTTGGTTAGCTTAGAAGACTCCCGTTACGCCTCGAGCTGAATCACGGTTTAAACCACAGAGGTTACTTACACTGTTCATGCTCATCCGAGCTACTAACAGCGACTGAAGATACTTCTGAGTCTGCTCCTCAATGGCAAGGATCTTCAGTATCGCGGGACACGACGAGAGTTCAGACACAGCCATCAACCAATCAAATCAAGCGACTGAAGCCGACAGTGCAGTGCATGATGCTGAGAGAAAGGGACCGATGAGACGTCAAGACAGCAAGATATAAAATACCATAGAATTAACCAGTTTCATATTTATCCATCCAAATTCAGTCACTCAGAATCTTTACTGACTTTACTTGAAAACATCCTAACAATGTATCCCTTTCAAAAAAGTAGGTTTATGTCACTAATTATTCTAACACTTTTGTTTGAATGGATCTTATTTTGCCTGTGCACACCGTCCTCCTGGCATCCTGTTATGTTTTTTGTTACAGTACGTTCTTTTCAAGAAGCACCTCTGAAATAACTTTTCATTGAATTTATCGACTATTTTTCCTATTTTTGTTCATTTTCTTCCTCATTAATTGTAGTCATTTTCTTGATTATTTTGTTTATTTCTGTTCATGTTTTGATTACTTTAATTGTATTCATCATTTAGCTTAATCTGTTTTACCTTTGTTCATTTTCTATTTTATTTTTGTTCATTTCCTCGATTATTCAGTTTGGTTTTTGTATACTTTCACTCTGATTTAATGTTGTGAAAGCCACTGACTGCAATTTGAGTTTTTTGTGAACCTCATAATTTATTATTATTATTAGTAGTAGTAGTAGTAGTAGTAGTAGTATTGTTATTATTATTATTATTATTATTATTATTATTACTGTTGTTGGTGTTGTTGTTGTTGTTACTACACACATTTTATTTAATAATTTATTTATACTTCTATCATTTGTGTGTAATCTACTGACTCAAAATGTGAATTTTTTCAGGTGTTCATAGTTTTCGCAAGAAATTGTACATGTTTTCTGATGTGAGGTTTTGTGCCTGCATGAGAAATCTGAAACACTGTAATATTTCTTGCAATGCCTTAGGCTTGTGTTACTATGTGTGTACTATGTTTGGTTTCAATAAAGACAATAGCAGTGACATTAAAGGATACTATATTAATACCTTATTAAAAATGTCAGTCACAAATCAAAGTTAAATTTTTATTATGTTTGAAATCGTAACCAAAATGTCGGTATCTCCACACTATCCCTCTGAAAACAAAAGGCTGTTAAAAATAAAAGTATATATGTCCTTTGATGTGTGTTTGAATTTATTTTCTTTTACTATAGTTTTGTATTTACATAAGCACATTCTTCCCTGGAATTGTGTTTGATGAGTTATGTGTGTTTTGGCTGCTTACCATCTACATAATAGAAGCAAAGTGGCCCCTGTATCTGTGTGCGTGCGTGCGTGCGTGCGTGTGTGTGTGTGTGCGTACATGTGTATGTGTGCGTGCGCCAACGCACGTATCTGCTTTATAACTGAAAAACTTGAGAGAGCTAGCCTTTACCTTACAAAGTACTTATGTATTTTGGGTCAAGCATCAGGCAAACAAAAATAGCTTTTCGATATGACCAAAATGTTTTGAGTTATTAGTTGTTTTTAAAATTACAATGGACTTACAGGTGATCATGGAAGAGTCCATTCACAGCCACATACAGGGGAGGGGGACGACTGGATCCAGACCAACGGAACCACCAGGATACAACAGGAGATGTGATTACACACTAACAATGTTGGTCTGATTCTTACTGTGGCCTTGTTCCATTCAACAGGTCTCCTAAATAGGTGTCCTGTCGAGCTACCCTACTTAACATCCCCCCTCCAGACCCCCGATATCAATACAAAACAAAATGTGGGCCATTTTATTTCTTCCTAATCAATGTGTCACACCAGTAAGCTTAGCTAGGGTGACTATATTTTGATCTCCAAAAAAGAGGACACTCAGCTCCACCTCCAGATACTTAAATGAGGACATGTTACCTAAGTACTGTAGTATTTTGTGCAAAGCGCCTGTAACACTGTAGAAAATATTTCAATGAATCAGGCTGCTTGGAATTATTTTATTATTCTACCTGTAAAAGTGTCATAAAAGCTGCTATGTATATGTACTTATGTCCTTTTTTTAAGGACTAATACTTTCAAGATCTGGCAAGATAAGATTTTTCGTTACTGTATTTTTTTAGGTAAAACAACAGACAAAAATAGAATTGAATTTTTATAGGTTTTTACTGAATAAAGTAGCATATCATTTATACATGTGCATTTCGGATCAGATCTACAAAGGCATAAAACATTTACTAAGACAGAATATTGTTAAAATTGCACTTCATTGTCTTCAGACATTTCAAGTTGTTCATATTTGTTCAGGTTATTCACATTTAATTGTTAAAGGATACTTTGATGTAAATATTTCCATAATATGTTACTGTCTTTCATACGAGATAGCATGGTGTGTATTAATGTATGACGTAGGTGTTTAGTGATCGAGTCCCCCCTTGAGTATTGTGTTTTAATTTGTGTTCTCTGGCAGAGCAGGACAGATAGCATAGTTAGTAAAGATGTGTTGATGCAGGTGGCCAGGGTTTTAATCAAATCTCAACCTCAACCAAATCTCAAGCGAAGCTCACCATTTACCAGTCAATCTACGTTCCTACTCTCACCTTTGGTCATGAGCTTTGGGTCATGACCGAAAGGACAAGATCCCGGATACAAGCAGCTGAAATGAGTTTCCTCCGCAGAGTGGCTGGGCGCACCCTGAGGGGCAGCCTGAGGAGCTCAGTCACCAGGGGGGAGCTCGGAGTAGAGCCGTTACTCCTCCACATCGAGAGGGGTCAGCTAAGGTGGCTTGGGCATCTGTTTCGGATGCCTCC
>JAPTYQ010000018.1:13982997-13996914 GCA_029814465.1 Ostorhinchus cyanosoma | reverse complement strand
AAGTTTGAAATATCCAATAAATTTCGTTCCACTTCATGATTGTGTCCCACTTGTTGTTGATTCTTCACAAAAAATTATAGTTTTATATCTTTATGTTTGAAGCCTGAAATGTGGCAAAAGGTCACAAAGTTCAAGTCAAGAACAGAAAAGAAGAAGTGGCAGTGTAAACAATTAGAACATAAGCAACTAAGAGCAACAATGTGTATGATGGATAAATGCATATCAGATAAATGTAATGTTTGTAATATGGTAGAAAATGTAGAGCATGTCATAATGAAATGTAAAAGGTATAATGCAAGAAGGAGGAATTACGTCACAGGATATATCCATTAGAGCTGAGATTGAGTTTAAAAGGAATATTAGGTAAAAAGGATAAAATGGGAGAGTGTTATAAGGCTCTATGCATTTTTCTGAGGGAAACCGGAATAATGGATAAGCTGTAAATTCTAATGTATGTTGTGTTATGTTGATTATGATATTATTTAAAATGTACCTCTATATTTAGTTATCATATTATTATATATACTAGATATTGTGTAGATTATAGATTGATGTATTACTCTCTGATATTGCACACCCCAGTATGATAGGTGGTGGTATACACCTTAGGATGTTGGCTGTGATCCACCATAGAAATAAGAGAAGAAGAAGCTAAACTCTAAACCTGGCTATAAGAAGACCACTTGAAGAAACAGGAAGAAGGTGAAGCAGAAGCAATGAGGAAGAAACAGAGCAAAAGTGAATGGTCGTGAGATATATCCAAATAGCCTTTTTTCCAGACTGAATAACTTGATCAAAAAAGGGGTTGTGAATGATCGACTCATGGCAGGGTCGGGGGGAGACTGGAATGAGGAGAGCATTGAGGATGAAAATGAGTGGATAGAGAAAAAATCTCGTAAGAAAAATAAAGGAAAAAAGGGTTTCGAGTCTGGACAGTAAGTCAGATGACATGAATGAGAGGGAAAGAGGGGTTGGCAAGAAGATTGACAAGGAAGGATTTAAAGTGTAATATTGGAATTTAAGGAAGGGCATGATGTTAAAAAGTAGGACCGACGGCTATATCTCAATTTCTTCAAGAAAAAGTAGGTGAGATTATGAGGGCACAGGTGCATAATGATGGAGATTTAATGATAGTGTGTAAAAATGAGAAACAACGGGAGAAGATACTAAAGCTAACAAACTTATGTAAAAAAGACGTTGAAATCTTGAGAAAAGTAGGAACTAGGAAAATAACTAGAGGAGTGATTTACAGAAAACCAGTGGAGGAAGATTTACCAAAACTGAAACACAGTATTAAAGGAGGGAAAGTAGTTAGTTTGAAGAGACTGAAAGCATGGAGAGTGGGAGAAAAGGTGGATAACCTGTCAGTTATGGTGGAGTTTCAGGACGATTTTCAAAACTAGGATTCATGAATTATCCAATCCAACTTTATTTCTAAAGCACTTTTAAAAAAACCACTGTGGACCATAGTGTTGTACAGAAGACTGAAGGCACAGTAAAAAATGTATAAAAACATTGAGAGACAATAAAACAATAGAATCCAATAAAATCAAATAGATAAAACAAGTTAAAATATAAAACAGAAACAAAAACAAACATTACAAAAGTGTTAAAAGACCAGTGAGAACAGGTGGGTTTTAAGAAGGTATTTAAAAACAGTCAAAGAGGAGGCCTGTCTGATATACTGAGCACCATCAAGAGCAGTTGATCAACTGATCTGAGTGAGTGATTGGGTGTGTATGGATGAAGACGTTCAGAGAGATAGGGTGGTGCAAGACTATGGAGGGATTTAAAAACAAAAGTGTTTTAAACTGGCAGCCAATGAAAGAATGAATGAATGAATGAATGAATGAATGAATGAATGAATGAATTGTAATGTGAGAATGTATGCACCGCCACCACTGCGTTGCTACAAATGCAAGAAATATGGACATATATATTGCAAAGGAAGTCAAAGGTGTGGAGGGGAACATGACTATGGTGCTTGTGGGACAGGGGTTAAGGAGAAATGTGTAAACTGTAGTCAAGCACACAGTGTTGGGCATAGAGACGGTAAGGCAAGGAAAAGGGCAGCTGAAATACAACAAATAAGAACTGAAGGAAAAATGTCATATGCAGAGGCAGCGAAAAAAGTTCAAGCAAAACTGGTGAGGAAAAGAATGGAAAAGCATTGCAATGATCAAGAGGACTCTGATTATCAAATAGAAAAATGTATTGTACTTTATTGCAGAAGTGATAAACTGTATGTTTCAAGCAAAGCATAGCGGAAAAAAATGCTATTGTTAAAAGTGCGGCTTGATACTTGGATACAAAAGACATCACCTGGGAACAAGTATATGAAGAACTTAAAAATTGAGAAAGAGTAGAGAAGGAGATTGGTTCACAGTCACAAACTTAAAGATACATTTCCTTCAGTGGAATGCTAGAAGTTTGATAGCAAATTGTCAAGTATTTTAAAAAAATCATTTTGGAACAAAACACTGAACCTGACATCATATGTATAGTAAAAACATGGTGAAAACCACATCTGAATTTTGTCATTATATCCCTGAATGGAGTTTTGGGGATATTATGTTTTTGGTCCTGTGGAGCCTGTGGCAGTTATCCTTTGTGTTAACGCAAAAACTTGAAAGATATTCAGTTTAGAAATTCTATGTTTTCCATATTTATGAAAATCATGGGGAGGAAGAACTGATTTGATGTTGGTTGATTTACCATTTCTAGATTGCCCACAAGGGGGTGCTCAAAATTTTAAAATCACTAAACACTCTTTTGAATTAAGCTTTATTTTCATTTGGCATGTCATGAAAACATGACAAACAAAATTATGTTTGCACATTTCTTCCAAAAACTAGTTCGGGCCACTGCCATCAAAGGTGCCACCAACTGGCTTTTGTTCATATCTCTGGAACTATTTGTCTGATTGAATTAAAATCAAGTGCAAATAAAAGGTCTTGACCTGGGGATGCCTCATGTCACGACTTCATAGCTGTCTGGTTAAGGATTGGGGGCGTTTGGGCCATCACTTTCGATGGTGTTAGCCTAGTTAATGAATATATAGAATATATAGAGAGACAACAGAATATATAGCAATTGGGGTGGAGGCACTATCTTAATAAAGGAAGGAAGACTATAGAATACTAGGTAAGGGACAACAAGTAGAATAGTGGTTGAAATCTGGAGTGAAAATAGTAGCTTAACTGTCATCAATTTGTATAATCCATGTAAAAGACTTGATATAGAAACATTGGATTTAAAAGAAGGACAAGACAATTGGAAAATAATATGGCTTGGAGACTTTAATGCTCATAGTACGTTGTGGGGAGGGGATAAAAATGATTATAATGGTAATGTGTTGGAATAAGTTATGGATAGAAGAAATGTATTATGTTTAAGTGACTTTGCTTCCTGTCCTTTGAACAGAACAGACATGTTTTCTCACTGCTCCTGCTTATCTATCTGTCTCTCTGCTTCTGCTTCTGCCTCTGAGTCAGTGTGTGCTGTCTTGTCTTAACTTTTTAACTTTGAATTTCTGATTCCCCCTGCTCGTTTTTCGCTCTTGAAGACCTAGCCAATCATGGAATTGATCAGCTGGTTGCTCAGCGCGATTGACAAGATTTTTTTCACCCAGGAGCAGAAGCCCGGGAGAGCCTGTCTGCCCTGATGGAACTTTCCCAGTGGAATACACCATGGACACGTGGGACAAGTGGTGGGTCGTCTGTCTCAGGATTCTGTCGGTCAAAGACGCTGAGGACCTTTACTTGTTTGCATTTTTGGTGGCCGAATTTCTCCTGTTTGGCCTTGGAGGGGCCCTAGTCTATCACAAAATTGGGAAAACGGCAGCATGGAAACAGACACCGGTGCTGGCGGTTGAAATTAAAGATTGCTTCGGGGTGGTCCGTGACTCTGATGGGACTAAAACTGCAGGTGACTCAGTCGTCGGAGACGGTGCAGGATCTGCTGGAACATACAGCAGATTCTAACAGGAGGATAGATTATATCATGGGACAGGTAGCAGAGGCACTTCGCCGACTGGCTGGCCTGAATAAGAGCTTCGATGAAGTAAAGAGACTGATCTCACGCGCACACACACACACACACACACACACACACACACACACACACACACACACACACACACACACACACACAGAGGTCACTTGACTTTAATAATATAGATAGTCCTTATTGTAGTCTTTTATTTGTCAAAATAGAAACTGAATAATACTACAATGTTTTTTGGTAAAGTGGTATATGTAAAATGGTATTTTAAGCTATAATTTGAGTATTTGAATTCTGTGTACTGTTTGCACTAGTTTCGGGCTGAAACCATTGAATATTTTTGGAATCAAGTATTCTGTCGATTATTTCAGCGATTAATCAAGTAATTGGATAAATTCCATTTTTGTTTATTTTTTTATGAGATCAATCAATAAATGGGGATCGGAGAAGGCTGAGGTATTTTGAGGTGTGTGTGTGTGTGTCTGTGTGCGCCCGGATGGATGAAAAGTGATGTAGCCTAATAATGACACTACCTCAGTGAGATCTTGGTACGTTTGCTGTAAGGCTCCATTCTAACAGGAACTAGTATTCATCAGTTAGCAATACGTTCCTTATAATAGCGTGTCTTGTAGAGGCTCCGTGTCGCTTGAGGAAGTGCTGTTGATGTGTGGATGTTTCCGGTTCAGGTGTTGCAGCACTGATGAACTACTAAAGTGGTCGGCTAATGCTATTTTGCAGTGTGCACACTGCACTGTGTTGTCTGCCTTATGCAGCATAAAATGGTCCCACACTTTTGACATTTTTTTATGCATGCTGCTACTTTTTGCCATTTTCGACAGTTGAGCATATGGCGCCTCTGAATGTCTTAAATCTTTGAAGATTTTTGACATACAGTACGTCTGTTAAAACAGTCTGTTTGAAACAATGATACCAGAGATGCAGCAGTGATATGATAGCAATGAGATGAACTTTGATAAGATTTAAATGAATCTTCAAGGCAACAAATCTGTCTCGAACATTTTTTGTACTCAAATTATTCGAAGAATCATTTCACCTCTGTGTACTGTTTACACTAGTTTTCTAAAGGCTATAAATGGTCATGGAAATTATAGTGGTCCTTAAAATCATGGTAAATTCTTGATGTTTTTTCTGTAAAAATATGCAAGACCCCTGAATGTTTTGCCTAAACATATGCCCCACACATTACCCCTGTATGAGAACACGACACAGTAAATCTGCATATTTTAGCACATTCTATGGTTAACAAAATACCCTGAAGTCTATGCAAGTTCTGAAATACAACCAGTGCATAAGAGTCGTTCTCTGAAACCGGTGCCATTTCCACTTTGCAATTTGTAAAATTTTCATGCAAAGCAAACTCCTCTTTTCAAAATCCACAACATGAAAGACATGTCAATCCTCTAAGACAACATATTTTCCCACCTCAGGCATAAAATCCTTATTAATAATATCCTTTTTTATTTAGACCATTTTTGTACCACCCTGTCATGTAAACCATTTGATTAATGGTACATTAAATACATTTAAAAAATCAAATGTTTTGCTGCTAGTAAAATATCCTTTTTTTTGGAAACCATCAATAAACAGTATGTAATTTAATACATTTTTGTCATTTTTATGCTCATTAGCCATGAAATATCAATTTCACATGTCAACGATGTCATTGTTTTTGCAAAAAATATAGATCGACTTCAAAATTTGAAATAAAACTTGTAGTCCTTTGATTAGTCTACAAAACAAGAACATTATTCAACATGAATTTATGAAACTCTGTTTCCATAATTTTTTGAACAAGATGACCCTGTGACGGGGTGGTTACTGCTGTGACAGGGTGGTACAGGCAAACTCTGTCTCTTTAAATGGTCTGTTGCTTTTAGCCTTCGTCTGACATTAGACACTTTTGTTAATTCCTGGTATGAATGTACAGTAGGCATGACTTAATGATACAAAAGCCAAAATACATATCAGAAATTAGGATTTATTAATACAACAGCTTGCTAGAAAAGTGCAAGTATATTCATATGCTTGTAATACATGTAGCAAATACTGAACATTCAATATGAATAACAACATGAAATATGCAATATTCAAAATCTGGACTAGCATTTCATTCTCCTTAAGGACATCTTAACAGTAATTATGAAAAATGGTACAGAGGCAAAGAACAATTTAAAGGGTAACTTTGCAGGATTCTACCACTTTGGTTCTTCGTCGCTGGTTTTCTATCATTTTTCTCAGCAGAGCTCCCGCTACAGTTTTGTAGTACATATTTACTGTTATAAAACCCACCGTTCACTCTTCCCTTTCAATCATGTGGTTCATTTTCAATGAAGCCGGCGATGAGACAGGAAAAAATGAGAGCGTGCTTGCTGCAGAACAGAAGGGTGGAGCTGTTCCAGTATCAGTCCCACCCACCACCAGAATCAGCCACGCCTACCAGTTCCGAAGTGGCTTTTAATGGAACACACTGTAGTCTGTACACATACAGTGCCACAACTGCATTAAGATATAGGCTGTTTGTGAAAGATTATGATATAGACTATTAGTGAATTAATTTCAATTACATCACATTAATTACTGTTAAAACATCTGGCCTAACCCAGTGGGCATCTGATGTCAATTCCACATCAATATGACAATTTGATATCAGGTTTGATGTGGAATTGACATTAGATGCCCACAAGAAAGTTACCCTGTTGAATTGGAAGTATATGGATTCACAGTGATAATAGATTCACGCTCTATTCATCATTCAGTATGCTAACATCTGCACTAGCCAACAAGCATCCAGTGTTCTGGTTCAACAGGACACCGGCTGGCCTCTGAGTCCATGCGTGAACCATGACTTAAGAGCCACAAAGGTGACGGTAGTTCTACTCCGTGTAGTGGTATCAGTATGAAGAAAGGTAAAAAAATAAAAAATAAAAATAAGGATTGTTTTGGTACGTAATATATCTGAAAAATGTAAATGTTAGGTGTTAGGTGATGCAATTTTAGGTGTTCCTGCTTCCACTTAGCACATGTCTTTTTAAGGGTCAAACTCATCAATCGCAGCCAATTTCTCAGCATACCATTGCTTTTCAGCAGGGTTTAAAAAATAGTCTACCACATATAAATGATAAACTGTTACTAATAACCCATTTAAAATATCACTGATAAAGCAGCTACTAAACATACAGCCAGTCACTCCCTTGCCTCCACTCTTGTCTGTCAATATGGTGGTGTATTTCTTTACTTCCAGTATTGATGTGTGGAATTGGTCTATACCTCTTGGCCGAGGGAGCAAAATTTAACATTTCTGTCATAGTTACATTTGATGGACTAGTGCAGCTCTGAAAGTGTCTAATATTTCTTTACTTGTGCAGCTTCACTGAAAGAGGTCTGGAAATGATCGGACATGTGGAACAACTTAATATTAAATTAAACATGTTAAGGAAATGGCTTGAATTGGTTATGTTATGGCTTTTAAAACTTATGCTGGGAGTTGGAGTGGAGTACCCCACCTCCCCCTGGGGGGGGGTATGGTACTCCACTCCACACTGCCATTACTGCCAATTACTCACAGGTATTCTTATCATTAATATGCACATAATTTATCTTAGTAATAATGCTGTGTGGACGAGGAGTGACAGTGATAGTTTGAGATCCACCCTGATAACAGAAATCAGCCTTTTGGTTCATTACATTAACATGGCATGTCTTTGGCAGGCTTTGCTTCCCCCTTGTGGATGATCTGTTTATAGGATTTGTCCTCCCACATATGGAGGGCTCCAGAGGGTTTACTTTCATTGAGGACCAAACAGGGGTCTCATGGCCTCTGATTACTTAATCGGTTTCTCATTTGAGCAAAATCTCATGGGCAAGAACAGCAGTTTCACTGTGTTTTGGAAGTGTTTTAGAATTCATGTCATGAAAGCATCATGAGATATTGGGCAAATCAATCAAAATAACTGTCCAATATGAATCTTGAATTGCTGTTAACAGTAAATATACATCTGTCTAACCATATACTACATGGTATCGAGACATTTGTAATATATTCATGTTTTAGTGTATACATTTCTAAAATCTGTTTATATTAAATTGCTGTTTTTTGCATCTTGTTTTTTCAACTCAATTTTATTTATTAGAGACCAATACCGTGACAAAATCACCACACAAGGCTATACAGAAATTGCTGAATTGATTAAAAAAAAGAAAGAAAATTAACAGTCAAGTAATTTGTTAGTAAATAGTGAAGCAAATGGATCAATGTCCTGAACATCCCTTGTCCTTAGAACTTCCTTCTTGGCAAGAAAGAACTCCAAGAAAAACCCAGTGGGAAAAAGAAAGTCGAGTTAGGTTCTTTTTATCCTGTTTTTAGCTTTACAATCTCAGTTTTGCATCTTTTTGGAAGTATGTTTTTTTTTTTAAATGAGCCATATATCTAAATTTATCTTCATGGGTTTTAGAAATACATTTGCAATTAAAAACAGATTTTTCCCTTGAATCATTTAATATTAACATCATGTTGACTAAAGAGGGAATTTCCTACATTTCCTGTACTTTTTTACTCATATGTTATTATTCATATCTTAATTTATTAGTTTATTATTCATGTCATGAAAGCATCATGAGATGGTTGGCAAACAAATTAAATAAATGTCATGAATAAGAATGCATATCCTGATTTGCTCTAAACAGTAGATAATATCTCTGTTGAACAACATAATACTAACCATATAATACTATATATGGTATGGAAACATTTAAAATGGATTAATGTTTTAGTGTATAAACTTGACGTGTGTGTGTGTGTATTATATATATATATATATATAATACACACACACACACACACACACACACACAAAATACCAGTCAAAAGTTTGAACTCAACAATTTTTTCTTTATTTTCCTGACTATAAACATTGTAGATTCTCACTGAAGGCATCAAAACTATGAATAAGCACATATGGAATTATACAGTGTGATGTAACTCAAAGCATGTTTTATATTTTAGATTCTTCAAAACAGCCACATTTTGGTTTTATTACTGTTTTGCACATTCTTGGTATTCTCTCGGTGAGTTTCATGAGGTAGTCACCTGAAATATTTTCCAAAAGTCTTGGAATTCCCAGTGATGTTGAGCACTTGTTGGCCATCTGCGGTACATCTCATGGCATTTAAATTAGAAGGTGAGTCCAAACTTTTGACTGGTATTTTGTGTGTGTGTGTGTGTGTGTGTGTGTGTGTGTGTGTGTGTGTGTGTGTATATACATCTATCATCGTTTTGTATAATAACCTTTAACAAAAGCCTTATCAATATCTCCATGTTGATTTAAATGTCGGACTCGTTTATTTGGTGTAATCATGTGAACGTGTGTTTTCATGTATGTTTATGTTGATGTATGACAGAAGCATAACCAAACCGCACCACACCGTCATCTTCATCATCAGTTTTACGCGAGGATTGAAGTCACCTGGAAAATGAACTGTGACAATTATGTAGCGATAAACACAATGCAACACTTATCCATCACATGGACTCAGTGAAAAATATTAAAAAACCACATTATCCATATGAACTTAAGTTAACAACCAACCAAACATCGAAAACAAAACCCCACCCAGTGGAAGAACAGAAACCTCATTGGCCAATGCTTCTGTAAATCCATTCCCTCTTTATTCCGATCCTCTGATTGGTGGGCGGTGACGACAATCCTGAGCCGTGGTCCCGCCCACCGAACGGATCAAGTTTGAATGAACAGCAGCAGTCTGCTCTGGAGGTGGTAGTTGCATTTGCAGTAATTATTAAAAGTGTGTATCATAACACGGGTTCGTGGATCCAGGATGGACATGAAGAAAAGAATTCACCTAGAGTTGCGGAATCGCACTCCGTCAGACGTAAGTGTGCCTCACATCTCGCGGCGAACGTTTCCCACTCAGCTAATGGAGAATATTTGGTGTGATGCCTTGGCGTGGGGAAACAAAGTTTCTTACAAGTTAAAGGATGATGGGGACGTAGGGGCACATTGTTGCTTTGCGAACATGTTTACAGCCGGCAGGTTGTGCAGGTACGCCGCTCCAACTTTTGTGCAGCTCCGAGCTCACGTTTTTGGATGTGCAGTTTGAGAATGCAGCACAGCTTTTTATGCCAGCGGTGTAAACAAGGCAAGCACTGTGAGAAGCCATATTTGTAACTTTTGAACTACGAACGCGCCCCTTTTGGTTTAAAATCCACGTTATAGTGGTTTTGCCAGCTGTTTGTTATGCTTTCGATGTGCTTTGGAAAGGAAACACGTTTACCTGACCGATTTAAGCCGTGCACTTGGCGCGTGAAGGATGCGGATACTCAGTCATGAAATTATCAATGATGCATAAAGATCACAGCCCTGTGTTACGGCCGTAAGAGCCTCGGTGCAGACCAGCCGCCTTTCCGACTGCCCCACTCAACTAGTCTATCTGCACACCACGCATTGGAACATTTTGCGGCCGCAGCTTGAGCCAGAGCCTCGGTGCGCGCGGATGGTGGAGAAAGCGACCCAGCGTGGACCGTTACAGGACGAAAACACGGAAACTAAACACACCCGACTGCCCCGTTATATTCACTACCGGGGCTTCTCCGAGCCCCTTCATCGAGGCTTTGTGGCGTTTTCGATACAGCTATGATGGTGAAAACAAACCGTAGCCGCGTTGTTGCTCTAGTTTCCAGAACTAGGACAAGCCGCCATTTTACCGACAAACAAAGGCAGTTCGAAATACAGCGAATAATTACGGCGTTTATTCGACCCGAATAACTTACGAGTCACCATACCTTTTATAAATAAAAGTCTATACACACCACCAAATCCAATCGTCAACTGTTTAGCGCAAGCAACAATGAACCGTTTGCCTGTCAGTGAGCATCTAATCGGCTTTATGTGCCCCTCCTACTCACAGATGACCCTGGGCACGACTCGTAGGTCTGTTTGGCTCCAGTTGTTTTGTCTAATGTGCATCCACTGCCTTCCACAAACATCTACTTTAAAGCGAGGAAATATAAACCCATACGAACCGCCGCACTTTTTCCAATACGAGTGAAAAAGCAGCGAAAGTCATGTTTATGTAACAGCAGAACCAACGCATCGCGATAAGTGAAACGTTAAATATGTTATTGCGGATTACTGGATTATATCCAGCGGTTTCATAGTTTCAGTCTTCGGTGCTGATTGGCTGAGTCACGATTGGTAAAGTGTCCCTCATCAGCACACCTGTGACCGCATGACAGACCTGTACATATTGATCCGCCTGGAGGATAATGTTTGGAACACATACATTTGTGTTAATGGGAGGATAACTATTTATTCCATTCGTGCATTATTTTTTGTTTGTTTATTTAACCCTTTCACTTAGCAGCTTGTTAATATCCTCAGTGTGAGCCACATTATTTCTTACATGTAACAGCCTCTGGGACACCACTCTATGCTTTGTTAACCGTTGGTTAAAATTTAATTAAACAAGAATATGGTATTTATTTATTGGGGCTGTAACTAATGACTGTAAGCAGAGGAGGATTAAGGTGGTCATGGTCCCCTAGGTTACTCTTTCTGCCCCCCCCCACCCCCTCCTCATCATGCCTTACCAGAAAATTAATTTATTGCCCACATATAGATACTAAGGTGAATTGGCATACACAAACATAGAGACAGCCAAAGCTGAAGTATTGGCTCTAAATATATTATATTCATTCAAGGTGTTGGACCACCATAAAATGACCACATCACAGCTAGTTGAGAAATTCAACATTACAAACTAAACACTGATACAAAACAAGCAGAAGGTCCAGTGCATGGAAGTAGCTCTTTAAATCATGATAAACAGTATTCACATCAAACTCTGTATAAAACAAAGGGATAATAAACACAGTAGCAGCAGCATATAATAACTGCAATAATGAAACTGCAGCAGAACAGTCGATATATACATATTCAGATTTCAGATTCCTACCTTTAAAATTCTTTCTTTGTCCTAACATCCAGAATCTAAACTGGAGGTTGGAGGATTTGCAGGCTCGTGTGTCCTTTCCTCTGCTGCAACAGGTGAGGAGGAATCAGGCATTTCCTCCACATCTGCTACGGGCCGGGGCGAGACTGACACACGAGTGGGTGAACTGCGGACGGGTTCAAGTGCCTGATCGTGTCCCTCTAGTATGGCAGGCCAAGTAGTCCTTAGTCACACAGCATGATTACACTGGATGTTTTCATGGCCTGCCGATTCCCCCTGCCCACCGTGGCAACACGCGCCCAACATACGCTCGTACCCCAACGTCAATCAAAAATAACTGACATGTCACATGAAGTGTCCAAGCAACGGATTGGATAGATTTGACATTAGGGCTAGATGGTATGGCCAAAACTTGTATCACAATAAATTTCTTAAGTTCGGTCAATATGATATAATTCTGATATCGATATAAACAATATAAAAGCCTCAGAAAAAGTGTCAAGAATGCCCCCAACAGATGCCTGTAAAACTAAAGATGATTTTGCCAAGTTTATGAAAATCCTCTAGAATAACATTTCTGAAATAAAAACTGTACAAATAAATTAATGTTTACCTTTTATTTGTATTTAGCCTTCAAACAAAGAAATTTGAAATCACCATCAAATGAACATAAAACTCTCAACTTTGTCAATATTTATAGCTTTAATTTTAAACTACAACATAGGCTTATTATATATGTTTTATATTTGATTGTACTTTTCTAGCATGACCACTGGCAGTTGGGTTAGACTCTGAGTCATGGATCTGCCCAAGGTTTCTTCCTACAGACTAACACAAAATTGAATTGAATTGAAAAAAATTAAACTACATACTAAGTTTAGACAAAAATCATGCCATAATCGATAGGACAGGATTTATAATTAGGTCGACATGACCTATTTCCTACCAGTAGGGCTGGGTATCATGGCCAATTTCCATAATCGATTCAATGTAGATTCATAAGGTTCTGAATCTATTAATCATGATTCAATTTGATTCAATCCAATATCAATTTGATTGAGTATTAATTGATTCAGAATCATTTAGTGACACCAAAGTACAAATTTGGGCTGTAACCTGGTTATTTGACTATAGCAGCCATATAAAACATCAGTACTTGTATCAATATTAATATTAGAAAGGAAATAAATCTGACATTTCAGCAGTAAATAGAAGCATCTGCTCTGAAATAATGAACAGGACACAAACAGGACCAGTTTCCTACAGTGGCTTCATCTGTGTTCTGTTTTATAGTTGGTGCTTTTACTCACTGGAGGGGGGGGGCTCTGTGATTATCGGTCAGAGCGGAGGTGGGGTGAGTGGGGTAGCAGTAGCGGTCCATCATTGTCACCTTCCTGTTCCTCTGACTCCACACTTGGTGTGGATCCAAGTTAATATTCGTAGAATGATCAACTCACCTCGCAGAGGCTCAGGGCAGACAGTTCCTTCCACTGGGGTTCCAGTCTGAGGCTGGAGGACCTCCAGCGGAGGGATTTTCCACACACTTCCTCCGTGTCCCTCCCACGGCAGAACCGTCCAGAGTGAAATAAACACGCCCTGTCTTTCCCAGGGGCTCGTGGGACGGAGCAGGTTTGATACATTTTAGAACGTTAAACTCGTCCCATTTAATCTGTGTGCATGCTCTGCTTATTGTGGGTGAAAGAAACACTCGCACACATGTGACTGTTCTGTTGTCTTGGGTGTCACACCGAAATACTTGCTCGCAAATGCAACTGAAATGGATGCAGTGTAGAGCCCTGTCATAGACTGTAATGCAGTGATGTTGATAGGTTTTCAATGTAGTGAGTCCCCGGGACCCACAGGTGGTGATGTGAGTGGGTCCCTGGGAAATTCAATGGGTCCCCAATAAAAAAAAAAAATTCTTTCTAT
>JAPTYQ010000018.1:13963406-13974943 GCA_029814465.1 Ostorhinchus cyanosoma | reverse complement strand
TTTCTCGAAGAATTTCATCACCCAGTTCATCACCCACTCAGTTCATCACCCACAGACGACTGTCTGGTGCTGCTACCATGCTGAATTTACTCCAACTACATTTTCAAATTACTGCTGTGCCTATAGATGTATGTTGAACGTCCAAATAACTGTAAATAACCATGAACCCAAGCATATAAAATATACTATGTGGAGACATACAACGTAGGTCCCAAGGCACTGAAAGGGTTAAATGAACCATATCTGGGATTGTGGCAAAAACTGGTACTGCAATCACATTCAAAATACTATAGAGCAGTGCTTCCCAAACTTTTTAACATCACGTACCCCTTACAGCATTTCATCCCCATCCGCGATGATGATGATGATCATCATTAAATGGTTGTCAATTAGTTTCATCAACAGATTTTTATTTTTTCACTTCCTTCTCCACTACCCACCCGCATTTTGTTTAATTTTACTCGTACCTGCAAAAATTCTTCTCTTTTATTTTTATTTTTTTTACCTGTCCCATTATCTTTGTTTTTGTTAGATCACGTCTGGGCACGTGAGATTTCTGTCTTGGTGTACTAAATTCTAGATCAGTGCTGGGACAGAATCGTTGTGCTGTGTTCAGATTATCGGAGCATACCACACACAGCGTGATTAAAACTGTTTAATGCACAATTTGGGGTCTGAAACAGATAAAAAAAAAAATCACTTATGATTTGGAAAATCCTTAGGTGTGTACCCTGCCTAAGAGCCACTGAGAGCTGGGGGAGACCATGGGAGAGCCAGCGCTGGTCTTCAAATGCTTCTTTGCTTTCAGTTGTGTCCATGTTTCAAAAGCGTCTCCTATATATATCCTTGTTTTGTTTCTCATTTTGTCACAATGTATTTGGGAAAAATAAGAGGCCTTTTAGGTTTAGTAATGTCAGACATTTGTAATCAGAAATGTTCCCAGCTGCAGCTCAGTGGGAGCTGGCGACCTGGATGCCCAAACTTTACTGACTTGGTGATTGGGAGATGGGTGATGGGCCGAGCATCAGACCAAAACACAAAATGACAACATAAACATTATTTAGGGGCTGACACTTAGCTTTTCAAATATAAATATTCTGCATGGACTACTACTATCAGTGATATCGGTATTTGAAATGAACATGATTCCTTAATGTCAGGTGACATTCAGGGCCATTTTATGAATACTTGGAACATAATTCTTACATACAGCTCCTTTAATAATTAAAGGAATAGTTGCACATTTGATTGTGGTTTGATTAATTGAACAGCCCCATTTTATTAAACTCAACTCTTTCTTCCTCCTTAGAAGAAGAACGAGGTCAGAAGAGAAAACGGGAACTGGAAGAAGAAGGCGAGGAGGATGACGATGATTGAGACTCCTTACTACGTTAAAGTTGTGAACTGTTTTGAACTTGTATTTCCCAGTCACTTCCCAGCAGCCCCAGTGTATCCCCCAGTTTTCATATTACAGTAGGAGTGGTTTTTGTTATTGGCCAGTCAGGTAGACGGGGTTGTCTGGAGAAAATAAGTTAAACTTCTGTATCTTTGATGCTCCCGTGTTCCAGTCTTTACGGTCCACTTTTAAACACTACGTGGACACCGATTTTTGTAATCTCAAATAATAGCAAAGATGAACCTTTTTAAGAAACATTTTTGTTTTCTCACTGTTTGTGTAAGACCAGTTTCTGATGATTATGTATTTTAAGGCTCCCCTTCAAAAGAAAAAAAGCAAGAAAACCTAAAAAAAACAAAAAAGAGTGCATGTCTAATACATTTTAAAGTCAACTACTGGATTTCATGTATGGCTGTCCTCTCCTTGTCTTAAACTTATTTTTGCATTGTACTTTTTTTAATGTAAGTTATGTGTGTAGTGTCACCAGTATGCCAATACTCTCTGCTGACCTGGTGTGAAACTTGTGTCTGAACCCTCACAGGGCATATTTTTAAATCATAGCTAAATAATGTCTGCCCTTATCAAAGCTTCTCCTCCTCCTGAAACCCTCAGCTTTGATAGTTCGGAAATTACGTGTTCTTGTAAATAATGACCAAATCTATTTTTTTGTATTCTCTTTGATGATGGCAGACATTAGACAAGACAACTGAGGTGAAACTATGAATTGTAATATGATATTAAATATGTATGCTGCTTTATCTACAATACGCAGTGTGAAATTTCTTGAATTTGAGCATAACTTTATATGCATCATCTTTCCATGATGACAAATGTTCATCATCAGAATCCATTGTTGCTTTTTCCATGTTGTTTTGTTTTCTTCAGCTGCGACACACAAGGTGGGAATATCTGAATTTGTGCTGGTAGTGTAGAGAAATATGTGATAAAAATGGAGGTTACAACCACAACTATGTGCATTGAAAATTTATTGTTTTAAAAGTGTAAAACTCTGGAAACCGGTCAGTTATTTTCTGGACTTTGTTTTCACCATTAAACGTGATGGTCAAATTGGCCTACCTCAGTCACTTTTCACTGTCATCAGCCAAATTCTGTTTTCTTTTCCCTCCCATTCACTTCAATAAATCCCTTTTTATATATGCTTTGAGGTGTGTGGTTCTTGTGCAACAGCAGTGGAAGCTTGGCCTGTACAGCTCAGACATGAAGAACCTGGAAGAGTTATGGAATCAAGAAAACTCATCAGTTTTGTGTAACTTCAGCAGGGCGTTCCCTAGCATCTTAGGGTATATAGTGGGGTATGACTTAAGCCAAATTAATATGAAATGTATTTAGGGAATTATTTTTTATGTTTTAAAAAAAAAAAGTGTACTCTAACTTTTCTGAACTGTTTGACTAAGCTATTGTATATCAGATAAAGATAAAATGATGTAATATTCCATTTCTTTTCTTGAAAAATGTCCAGTTTTACACTGGAACCTACAGTGACCCTAAACCCCTGATATAAAAGGAAAATTCTCAGGTAGAATTAGATTTTTATGAACTCCTCTCCTTTTGCTGAAATTAGTCATTTTGAAATCAAATAGGTGGCCTGCAAAGAGAACTTCAACAAAAGTACAATTTCAACAATGTAAGTGCACAAGTAGAACTTAAGATGAGCTAGAAATAATTTCCCAATTTTAAAAGTAAGACTAAGGCTTAAATAAAGACCAGATGAATTTACTAAGATTGGTTTGAACGCCAAACGTTTAAGTCAAATAATACATTGCTTTTGTATGCAATGTTCTCAGGGAAGAATCTGTGACATTTCTCTTTCACTCCTGATCAGTTCACTTCCTTGAATTTTGAAATGTAAGATTGTGAGATATAGACGCTGAAGAGAGATGTTAAAAATGGGTTTGGAGATTACTTTTTGCTTTTATTTGACTAAAAATTTATTTAGGGTCGATATTATTATAATTATAAAAGGAAAGAGCTTATTTGCTGAATAGCTTTAATCTTTCTTTAACCACACCTCTTTACATATATTTAACGGTTGTGAAACGTTGTGCAGATTATGTTTTTAATGCATGAAAAGTTTGGAAACTGTATGTAAAATGTGTGGGAACCCTGTGTGAGATTTCTTTATCAGGTCATGACTTCAGCAAGTTAACAGACCTCATGTTGCAGCATTCTAACAGGCAATAAAGAGGTAACACTAAACCAAAGATGAAACCAATTTAAACTCAGGTTCTATAATTTTTCATTTAGTTAATCACAAGTTCAGAGCCAAATAAATCCAGAGGAACCAACACTGTAACAGTAGTTTGTTCAGTTAATATGATAAAAGGCTGTTCATCAAGTGTACAAAGACAATCCCAGTCATTTCACAAGCATAAAAATGTTTCTGCCTTGTAATCCTACCTTCACAAAAATGAACAGTAAAATGGCTGTTGGCGCTCCTGCCACAACCTAAACTTCCTCCAGTTGATGCTTATCCTTTTACCCAAATAAGAAACAGATTGAGAACAATGGAAAATGCACATTGATAAACATGAAAGTAATATTAAATGTATTTTGACTTTATAGACAGTATGAACATAACAGATTTCATTTCATCTGTAAATACAGTATCTCACATAAGTGACTACACCCCTCACATCTCTACAAATACCATCTGAACCAAAGATGATGCACAAGAAAGCCAAACAGTTTGCTAAAGACAAGTAGACTAAGGACATGGATTACTGGAACCTGTCCTGTGGTCAGATGAGACCAAAATAAACTCGATTGGTTCAGTTGGTGTCAAGTGTGTGTGGTAGGAGTAGGAAAGGAGTAGAAAGACAAGTGATTCTTGCCTACAGTCAAGCATGATGGTAGGGCTGTTATGGTTTGGGGCTGCACAAGTGCTGCCAGCATTGGGGAACTACAGTTCATTGAGAGAACCATGAACTGAAGATACATGATCCCGTCCCTTTGGAAACTGGGCCACAGAACACTATTCCAACATGACAACGACCCCAAACACACCTCCAAAACGACCACTGCCATACTAAAGAAGCTGAGGGTAAAGGTGATGGGGTGGACCAGCATGTTTCCTGACCTAAATCCTCTTGAGCATCTGTGGGGTATTCTCAAATGGAAGGTGGAGGTGTGCAAAGTCTCCAACATCCACTAGCTCCATGATGTCGTCATGGAGGAGGATTTCAGTGGCAACCTGTGAAACTCTGGTGAACTCCACGCCCAAGAGGGTTATGGCTGTGCTGGGAAATAATGGTGGCCACACAAAATACGCACTTTGGGCCCAATTTGAACATTTTATCTTAGGGGTGTACTCACTGCTGTTGCCAGCGGTTTAGACATTAATGGCCATGTGATGAGTTATTTTGAGGGAACAGTAAATACAAGCTGTTATACAAGCTGCACACTGACTACTGTACTCTGTGTCAAAGTGTCATTTCTCAGTGCTGTCCCATGAAAATATATTTGCAGAAGTGTGAGGGGTATACTCACTTTTGTGAGATACTGTATATACCCATTCCTCACTATCAGGCTGCAACACATTCAAGAAAATGTTGGGACAAGAGCAATTTAGGACTAATGATGAGTTAAAGTAATGAAGTAACGTGATATGAACAGGTGACTGGAATCATGATTTGGTCGAAAAGCAGAATCCAGGAAAGTCCTGTAGGAGCAAAGAAGCTCCAGTTTCAAAACAAATGTGTGAGAAAATTATTGAAATGTTTCAAAACAATGTTCGTCAAAGAAAGAAAAGGAAGGGATTTTCCTATTTCAGTCTCTATATGCAGAACAGAGAGAGGAGATTCAAGAAATCTACATGGATTTCAGGCTATGATTCAACCCTAAGATGAATATGGTGATCTCTGATTTGTCAGACGACCCTGAAACCACGATCATCATTCATCTAGAACTGATAGAACAACACAGGTCAGGGTTACTGTGAAGAACCTCTGTCAAGCTCTACAATATAGAGTTAGAGAAATTAATGCCAAACTTCACTGAGGCAAAAGGAAGCTTACACTAAAAGGAATGTTACTCATGTCCAGAGGTGCTGTGAACTTATCTGGGCTTGGAGGCATCTGGGCCTGATCACAGCTGAGTGGAAATATGGATTGTGGCTGTGGCTGTGTAGTGCTCGACAAAGGCACAGATGTCAGTTCTAAGGCATTTTTGTCTTTGGTCTAAAGCACACTATCAGTTTCTTCCAAACAGACCTCTGGGTATTGATTGGTCTGGGCATGGTCCATGTTTCCACTCAGTTCTGGTCCTTCCCAGATGCCTCCAAACCCAGATAAGTCCACAATACTTCTGGACACGGTTCTGGTTTTGGTGTCAACTTTACACGCAGAAATCCATCCAGAGTCCTTGAATCTCTTCACTCTATTGTGCAACATAGAGGCAGAAATATCCAAATCCTATCCTCTTTCCTTCAGGGACATCATGTAAATACTTTTCTCAAATGATTGTTGTCAAATCCTTTGATTTTAAAGAACCAGACCATTCCTGGATTCAGTTTTTGGACCAAATCATGATTCACATCACCTGTCCATATCACTTGTTTAATATCATATTATTTCATTTATTTAACTCTACATTCATTTTAAATTGTTCCTATTCCAATTTTTTTTAAGTTGTTGCAGCCTGAATATGAAGAAGGGATGTATGCAAAGGAAATAAAGTGAAATATGTTGTGTTCATTCTGTAAACAATTGAACACAAGTCACAGTATATTTTTCAGATCCCCACATTATTCTCTCGTTTGCATTTTTCATACTGTTCTTAACATATTTTATTTGGAATTTTTATCTATAATCAAAGCCTCCATTTTTCACATCCACATTTTGCAGCTCTCCACATTGTACCTGGTGTGTTTACAGGGAAGACTTGTGACCCTCTGTCCATAACTTACTTAAACCCATTTTCCACCAAGCAGCATAAGTTGCAATGGTAACTAATAAATAAATATGAATCAGACTGAATTACAGTGACCCCTGCCACACTTGAGGTTACCTGCTTGTATTTGCGATCAATACAGTAATCAAACCCCTGATTCTCTGAAATTTCAGACTGAAGGAAAACGGATAATTATAATAGTAATAGTCTAAATATGGTGATATTACAAGTTAAGAAAAAAAGGCAGATCACTTCACAGGATAAAGAAAAATGACATCTAAAGTAAACATGGATTATTACCTGTGATATACCTAGTTTCAGTGTAAAAGGATAGTTATTACAGGTTTGGGTACTATTAGAGAATGTATTATTACGCCTTAGGTAAATTTTATGATGCTGGAGATAAAGAATTAATAGCATTTAAGGTAAAGTTTGACACAAATCTTTGTGATTTTGAAACACTCAGCAAAATCTACAAGCATCACAATCATTACTTGTGTAGCCACATTTTCCAAAATCAAAGGGATTAACAAAAATACATGTTATTGGCTAAAAAGGTGAAATGTAACAAATAAATAGAAGCATATATACACAACCCTCCCATCCTCAAAATTAGCCCTCAATAAAAGCTTCCCTTAAGACATAATTTGCAAGCCAAGAGACAGCTGAGAAATAAAGCAAGTCCGCCACCTCTGGATCTCCTTCACTGCTTTACTGCTTAAATAAAGAATTTTTTTTTAAAGCAAATGTACAAGCCACTGTTCGTTGGGAAAAACTGCATACAGGTGGCTTTGTGTCAGTGCTGTCAAAACTATTCTAACATTTCTGGGTGAAAACAGGTGTTTTATGATGAGCAGCTCTGAGAGAAAGATTATCCATGTTGGTAAAATCTCTTCTGGTCCTGTCAGGACCAAACCATTTCACATCAGGCATTCTGAGGTGATGCTGCACCTGCACAGTGTCTGCAGCAGGGTCTAAGGCCTTAGGGAAGGAAAAGTAGGACCAGTCTCAGTCTTTTCATCCTCTGTTTCTGCCTCTGCTGAAGGTAGGAAGTAGGAGGAAGATGTGTGTGAGGGGCGTCTTAGCTTTGTGATCACAGTATTGCCACATGAATAAGACGAAAGGCATGGTGGCTAAGACTGAGATGAGCACAACATTGGGATGCCTTGAAAGACAAAAAAGAATGCATCTTCAAATTTTAGAGAGCAATAGATCAGAAACAACCTTATCATTGCTTTAATAAAAAGGTGGCAATGCACAAATACTACTTTGCCGCCACTGAAACATATTACTATAATATTCCTTTATTCAACATGTATCATATTATGGTGTGCACTATGCAGGGCAGCAAGGATTAAGTTATGATATTGTGTGAATTATCACAAAACATAGGAGGGAGGGGGGCTCGGAAGCTTATTGGAGGTCAGAAGTGGTGGCAAAGGAAGCAGCTTTGCCAGTCCAGGAGGCTAAGAGGTCAGACGTTGTTGGGGCTAACGTTCTTCAGGTTGTTGAGCTCCAGCTCCAGTTGGCGTATACGCACATCCTTTGTGGTCAACTCCTCCTTCAGCCGCCGCAGCTCATCCTGCTGCCGAAAAAACATCCGCAAGAGCTTCGAGAGGGCAAAACAAAAAACATGTAAGATCAGGCAGAAAATAAGTTGTGATGATGAGAATTTTCAAAATCAGAAAAGAGGCAGAACATTTTGTTCTCACACCCAAATCTTGGCAGGTTCTGTATTAATCCCACACTATCTTACAACAGGAATGTATTTGAAAATTACACCTGTTGTTTGACCCAGTCAACTAGTTTATCAGTCCATTAATTATTTGCACTCCCACATTCTCATAATGGGATAATTTCATGTGTCATGCTTGAAATTCCCCTATTCTATTTGTTTATTTTGTTTGTGACCTTGGTAGCATTGGCATTATCATAAAACTTACCCAGATGCACAACACTTTGAATTGTGCAGTATATGATTACCTAACCTGCACCATCCCATTTAATACAATGAAGTAACAGGTACAAAAGTAACTGAGCAGCAGGAAAATGAACCCAGAATCCACAGTTCCTTGAATGTCACAAAGGGACAAAATCCCTGTAGACCCCTGTTAAAATGTCAGCTTTATCACAAATTAACAAAATAAACATGTTTGAAGTTGGTAAGAACAATGCTAGTCTTTATAATCCATCTCATTTCAGCTACAGCAACTAAAGTTGGAGTGAATTTTCATATTGTTTATTTATGGCTTGGTATCATACAGAATTATGGGGTTTACCCCTTTTTTTCACAATTGATTTCATACAGTATATAAGACGTGGACAGATTCAGTGTTGCCCATTTGTGTCTGAGCTGCTGTTTGGAAACCAGGAGTTTGTGTTCCGTTGCAATGTTACCTTTTTTGGAGGCAGAGATGACCATATTTGGACAAAGGGGTAGAGTGAGGGGTTGAGCTAATACTAATTTGTAGCTTACTGCTTGAGTAAAATGGTAAAGTAAATTAAGCATTTCAGCAAAGTCCTTTTATGGTCTTACTATTATAGAAACATTAGAAATGAAATTACTTCACAGCCTTTAGCAAACTTTTTACACACTTTTTTCTGTTTAACCAGTACAGGGTCCACTGGAGAAAACAGATTTAATATCCACAACAACAGTCAACATGTCTATATACATGTAAATAAATGACCAGCAGCTCTGAAGGTTATATACACCTGTCAATAAAAGCCCCACACTTATGAATGGAGCAATAATTCAAAGATTATATATTACAAATTAGGGTCTAGATCAAATACATTAAACTAGAAGGACTCCTACTAACATACATATTTTTGAAGAAAGTTAATTGTAAGTCTATGGGACTCAGGGCTCTTTAGAGCAACATCTAGTGGCTCTCATGCATATTGCACTTTAAGATACTTTCCATGTTGGCTTCATGGTGCTGCAGAGGTCTTCCTCCCCTTTTGAATCCATGTTATTATCCCTGTAGGGATGACCCATTTTACTTCAAAGGAGCAAAAACAGCCCCTTGAGGTGCGTGGGGTCCAACTCTGTATCTAAACCAGTCCCCTGGTTGAGGGCACTGACAGGAGAATTGAATTCAAATAAAGCAAAGATATTTTTTCATGCCGGGGAAACTAAAGAATGCAGAGGAAACTTGTGGTCAAGGGGACAACATGCAAACTCACAAACAGAATGGCCATGGTCCACAACCAGGAACTAAACCTTGAACTGTTTTACTGTGAGGTGACAGTGCTTGTCACCATGTGTGCTTGACAGCTTGCTTCTGAACTTTACTAAATACAACATATTTGTTTCCTGACAGACAGCTCTGCTGAAAAAAATGTACCAGAATATTTTAACATTTACCATTTATTTCAATCCAGCCTCTTAACATAATGATAAGATTAGATAATGATTAGAATAGATTAGTTAATATTAGCATGAATTCAGAATTGCATTTTGCAGCCTATTAACTAGCCAGCTACCCATCCAGGGTCTATACATTTATGTATATAGAAGATACCATTATTCTGAATCAATACTTTTTATTGGCTTTTTTCCATTATTTACTGCATTACTGGTGCTATAGGTCTGGTACAACCCACCAAACTGTCAAAAATTCAGTTTGATTCCCAGTGTTAGTTGAACATGTTGCCTATCCTCTAATACCTCATTCTCTGTCCTGGGTGGTACATTCTCCAGTAGGTCGATCCCATTCACTACCACGCTCTTCTTCTCCTTCACGGGGGCTTTAAACACTAACTGGTTTGGTCGGTTGAAACCATCCTTCAGGGACATCAAAACGGGATCTGGTGGTTCAGAAAGAGTAAAAATTAACTCGAGTCACAAAATGCCAAACTCTAACCTTCACTGATGGAGGCTCACAAACATAAACATATGAGAAACTGTAAAGAGGCTGTTACTTTATATCTAATAGTGACTCTATTATGTGCAAAAGCAGTGGTCAAAATAAGGATATAAGTGAGACTAAAAGTATACATTGCAAAGACTGAGTACTGAGTTACTTGGATGCTGTTTATTCTTTTGAATTATCAACAAGCTTTTGTCTGAGGAAACAAGATACAAAGAATCCATATCCATTGTTAACACTATTGCATATTTGCCCATAATTTTTAAAATTATTTTCAATATAATTTAATTAAAGTTCAGATATTTCTCTGAATGGCCACACCAAGTTAACTATTACTGTAAAACTATTCAATAAACACTAACTTTGTGGAAAAGTTCTAAAAGTGTAAATGTGCAACTATACTGCAAATATGTAAATAATACGTATATACGGCTGAGGGCAAAATTATTAGCCCCCCTTTGAGATTTGAAGTTCTTCAAGATTTTCCCTTTTTTTTAACAGATCAAGGAATTTTCAACATAGTAATTCTGAACATAGGGGTAACTCTAGCCTGTTCCACAAACAGATGTAACTTATACTCCAGGTCCATTACCATAGTAACAGACTCTGTAAATCTGGGACCAGGTTTTTCTCAATCAAACCCAGAGTTTCTCTCTGGCTCCGCCCTCTTTCAGACACACACAGGGTTTGATTTTCTCATTCAGTCAGTAGGCGAACTATGTAGGCGTAACATAGTTCTGCAATTCTGTTATTTAAATAAAAAAATCTGTCAGTAGATCTTGATTAGAAGTCCATTAGAACCAGTAGTTGGAGACTTTTTCAATGACATGGTTTGGCCTTTGGACAACAATCCCATGGATGAAGGTGCAGCATTACTGTGCAAAGAATTCATTATTCGTCGGTAAATGGTTATCAGGTCAGCATAAATGTTCAAGCATTTCCAGACAATTATCTTAATTATCTCACAATTATTCTTACCAGTTGTATTTTTCTCATTTCTAGTCAAAATATCTCATCACACTTATTTATTTATTTATTTGACCTTTATTTTACCAGGTAAAATGTTTGAGAACCAGTTCTCATTTACGAACATGACCTTTAAACAAGACATAATCACCTAAAGAGTAACTTTTCAGTGAGATTTAAAAAACTTATTTTAGACCATAGATCTGGAAAATCTTATTTCAAAAAATCTTACCAAGATAATTTTGACTTGTTCCATTGGCAGATTTGTTTTTGTTTTGTTTTTGGGTTTTTTTTTTTTTTGCTTAACCTAAGCAAAAAATAAAATAAAAATCTACCAATGGAACAAGTCAAAATTATATTGGTAAGATTTCTTGAAATAAGATTTTACAGAT
>JAPTYQ010000018.1:13925283-13939595 GCA_029814465.1 Ostorhinchus cyanosoma | reverse complement strand
TCAAGGAATCTAAAAATGCTGTCTAAATAAATGAGGGACTAATATTTAATGTGGTGGGGGAAGGGGGGGGTTGCGCTTGACGGAGGTCTGCGCTCTCCGAGTGCTTTTTACTAGTTACAAATTGTTCTCTTTGTTTTAATGTAGCATAAAATTACATTTTACAGCTTTTCACAAAAAATATAAACAACCTGAACAAATGCAAACAATCTGAAATATCTTAAGAGAAACAAGTGCAATTGTAACAATATTCTGTTATTAAATGTTTTGTATATTTGTAGATCCACTGTGATCTGTAAGTTGTAATGAAGTTGTAATGTACATATGTAAATGATGAACTGAGACATATTATTGTTAAAATTGCCTATTTTCCTTCTTTCTGTTCATGTTATTTACATTCTAAAGGACACTTTATAAATGTAAACATTTCCATCATGTAATTATACTTTTTTTCACTCTAAAACATGAGAAAAGTTTGGAGTTGACATTATTTATAGGTTAGTGTATTATTATTTTAATGAGATCAAATTGGGCTCAATGTGGAACCTGAACTAAAATGAGTTGACATGTGTAATAATGTTCAGCATGTGTAAGGTTTATTCTTTATTATGTGCCTACTATGTACAGGCATGGCCAGACATATATTAATATTCCAAACCTTTTTCATTATTATTGAGGAGGAATATGCCGCTTGGTATGGCAGCCCAAAGGACACCCCTTTTTGCCTGCTGTTACCTGTTGAGTTAACCAGTTTTGCATTAACCACTGATGCTTTGACTATGGCTACGTTTACATGATGTTTTTTAATTCCGAATTATTTATTCTGAATGAAATAATTCAGAATTAAAGTAATTTTCTTCGCGTTTACATGAAAATGCTTCAGTTAATTCCGCTTTAAGAGCTGGTGGTACAGAGCGTTCTGATTGGACAGAAAGTGGACGGATGTCGTGATGTCTACAGGAAGAAAACAATCGCGTACGGTTCCTGTTTCTTTTCATTTCAACTAGCCACATGGAAGACTGGATACTATGTGGGATTTTTGCATTTATTTTTGTAATAATTATGGAGCAGCAGCTTGTCCGAATCAACATACTAATTCATTTTTATCGTCTGAAGAAGAGAAGGATGTTCGAGAACCAAAGACGGCTGTGACTACCCGATCTGCACGCCTACCCGATTTGCACCGCGCATGTGCAATACGGTCGCCCATCTATGGTAACTCCATTTGGACAAAACCAGTTTGCAGACCTCACCCGATTTGCGTCTAAAAAAAATAAAACTTTATTAACAAAATTTACATTTACGAATACCAATACCAATCTCTGATTCGTAAATCGGGTAGTCACAGTCCAACCGTCAGACACGTATTCAGTCAAAATGAAGGATTTCACCTCTTACAAGGAACAGACATACTACATTTGTGTTTGTATACTTCTCTGTAAATCTTTGCATCTGTACATTTCTCCTCTGTAGGTTATATAGCAGGCTATATCTGTTCATTCTCTGTATATAGGTAATCTCTCTCTGTAAATGTAAACATTTGTACATTGTACACGCTGTACATACTTCCCTACATTCTATATTGTATCCTCTTATTATCCTTTAATTTCTATTATTCTGTCCTTTTAGTATTCCTTGCTCTATGTAAGACTTCTTTCTAAGTGTTCGTATATATGTTTATATGTCATGCTGTAACAAAAGAATTTCCCTAGTTTGGGATCAAGAAAGTATGTCTAAATAAATTTAAATGTTGTTAATAAAGGTTTTATTAAAAAAAGAAAAAAAAAGACACAAATCAGGGAGGTGCAAAATCTGTTTTGTCCAAACAGAGTTGCCATAGTTTAGTGGCCATGATGGCTGACCATATTGCACGGGATAACGTTAAAGTGGAATTAACTGTTTACATGTCAGAGAAATGATTTAATTTGGAATTAAGAGTGGCAATAACCAGTGACTTTATTTGAAATTAGGTTTAATTCGGAATAGTCATTTTCAACCAGAATTAGGTGTTTACATGGTCATCTTAAAGCCGAATTAACATTTATTCAGAATTAAACAGGAATAAAAACTCTCATGTAAACAGGCCTTATATGTTAAAATGGCTCCCCGAGGTGTGAAGGTGTGAATCCCCCCACCCCCTTTTCCCCTGAATGCCTGAAAAATTCCCTAGCTCCTTCCTGGAGTACAACCCTTTTTCTTGATTTCTTTGTTTGCCTTTTGTTTTCTGTTGACTGCTTTGAAGTAACTGTATAAATACCATCAGAAAACTTAGATTCAGGGTCAGACTACCGTAACAGACACTGTCTGCAACAGTATTCTCACCATGCTCCGGAAAACTAAATAAAGCTACACTCATCACAACCAACTTTGCACAAGGACTGGAGATTTTCTTCAACATTATATCATTAATTTTCACAAGAAAAAAATCAAGACTTTTTGTAAAACTGAAAAACTCGGAGGATATTTTTTCTTTGGAGAGACATTCCTCCATCATCCATGATTCAAACCATTTCTTTTGTATCTGCTCTACTCTGAGACTGTTTATAAGCAACACACCACACTGACCATAAGTATTTCTGCTTTCGTCCTCTTTCAGAGTGATGACCTAAGACCAGTGACTGACAGTATTTGAACTATGAGCCTCATGGTTAGAGCAGTTCTTTCCAACTGACTCTATAACCCCGTAATGAATCAGAAAAATCCAGAAAAATCATAATTTTCATAACTATCTTTGCCACAGATTTTTGCCTTCATACAATTTATAATGACGTGTTCAGCCAAGACTCCCCCCTCACTAAAAGGATTTTGCCAATATGAGGAACTGCCTGTGTCCTACAAGCCTCTGTCCGGGAGTGACACTACTTCCCTACCTCTCCCAATCTCTCTCTCTCTTCTTTTACCCTCTTTCTTTAACCCCAACTGGTCAAGACAGACAACCATCCTCCAGGACTCGGTGTCTGTTTGAGGTTTCTGCTTGTTAAAAGGAAGTTTTTCCTCACCACTGTCACAAAGTGTTTGCAAAGTATTCTATTGGGTTTCTGTAAATTGGCGTGAGAGTCTGGTTTTGACCAGCTCTATATGTAACTTTTGTTATGATTAAGCGCAATATGAATAAAATTTGATTATGTGATTGACTGACAGTAAACCAGATTTCAGCTACTGTCAGGCTTGACTGGATGGTTGATATGGTGTGAATAACAAACAAAAATGACTTATGGACCAGGGAAAATGTGATAAAATATGTAGACTGTATCCTGATTTTTAAAGTCCTTTCTGGATTAGCCTCTGCCCCATTACAAGAATGTGTACAAATACCCCAAAACAGATCAACCATGGTTAGTTCCTGAGGTGACTGTATAATTCCATCTAAAAGAAGCGCCTTTGGATAAGCTGTGTTTGTATACCAAACTTGGAACACGTTTACCGGCCGTTATCAGAGGCCTGCTCATTCACTAAATATATAAAATCATAGTTTTTTAGGATAATCAAACATACCACCATAATCTCATACAAGTGGTGCCAGGCACAACAAACCCCGCCTCTCTCGAACATTTTACCTGATTTGACCTATCTCTTATCATCGCAAAAACACATTTTTGGTGACCTTGACCTTTGACCTACATTCACCAAAATTTGATGAGATCTATTCTTGACCACATCACAGCTTTCCTGGAAAAAGTAGTTTTTGTGTAAAGTTGCTACCAAACATATAAACAAACAAACATACATTCATTATCTGAACTCGCTAGGTCACGGGAACAAACATACAAATCAACCAAAAACAATACCCTCGCCTCTCCCTTCGGGGGGCGGGGTAATAAAGTAATTTTGCACACTGCAACTGTGTGTCTATGTATGTATGTTGTGTACAGTGTAGCCATAATGTATAATGTGTTGAATGAGTACACTAGATTGTACTGTTTTACGTGAACTATGTTGTTTTATATAGGGACAAAAGATAGAAATTACTCTTGGCTATAATCTTGCATATTGACACATATTGTGTTTATTAATATGCACTGTCCCTTTGACAAAAATAAACTTCAAAGGCTTCTTAAATGAAATGATACTATGAGCTTTGAAAGGGATGCTATGGTTATAGGGACAGCTCTTAAGTTACAAGCAAGTACATTTCTTATCTACTCTAAGTGTAAATACAAAAATTCATACCGTGTTTGATCATTTTTTTCACCCTGAGAGGTGGCTTTAAACAACAGTGAATGGTTCTTTAAATTATGATGAAGTTTTTTTTAATGAATGAATAAGTTATCGATCAACAAAAAAGTTAATGCGATTTCCAATATCCAAGGTTCCCTCAATGAATGCAAGGTTTTAGTTTTGATTTTGCTTTGATTTTTCACTCTTGTAGAAACAGAGAAGTAGAGTACTGTTTGCAGACACAACAAAAGACAAGAGGGTAGTTTTGAGTCAAGATGCTTCTTTTGTTGTTACTTCACCACAAGATTTCCTGGAGTGATTCTTGGAGGGAGCTGCTTCTGCTTAAGGACTCCATAAGGACTGTGGCCGAAGATGATGTCCTGTGGGGAAGTTACTGGAATTCCTTGATAAATAATACAATACTGAAACCAGATCTATTTATGTGTGGAATTTCCGTGGCACGACTGGCAAACTATATCAGTTCACAGGAACTGAAGTAAGGGGATATATTGCCAAGCAGTGGCAGCAGTACTGGATGACATCAGGCAGCTGTCGATTCAGTATTGTTCTGCACACATGGTGGTGGGTGGGTGGGAGTGGAGTACACATGCAAACAGACACATCCCAAGCCCATGCTGTTGCCATTGTCTTCCTATTTCAAACCAGACTCCAGAAATGACATCCAGAACACTGTACACAACACTGGGTGGGCACTTCACATTTACTTCAAGACTCAGATATGATGGTTGGAGTGACAGTTATACTGATATGTCATAACCCAGCGAGGCTGAAAAATTCAACCAATCCTAATATGGCTGTAGCTACTGATTATATTTTGATCAACTGATTAATCTATCATTTGTTTTCTTCTATTCCATTTGATTAAATTATTATTTTTTAAAAAGTAAAAAATATGAGACAAGTCTGAAAATGACAAATAACTTGTCATTTCAGAACTGCTGAAAAAAACACAAAAAGTATAGATATAAAATGATAAACAAAATATCTATATAGAAATAACTACAACAGTATACATAAAAGCATGTATAAAAATATCTACAGATATTAACACCAACAGACAAGGCCCATTACAACTAGAAACAATTTGTTTTTGGGCTCCGGGCCTGGTGCTGAATGACAAGGTGGAGCATAGGCTTTGGCCTGCTAGCCTAGCTGCTCTAGTTTTGTTTGTTCCTGGTAATGATATTGTCATAATTTTTGCATCCTTGGAAATATTTGCATATTGGGCCCACAGATCAGAATATATTTTGGGTATCCTAGCATTTTTCTCATCTTCATTCTTGTTACTTAAATGGTTGATGCTCCACTCCATGTTCACTCCATCTCATTACCAGGATCCAGGCCTGTCAGTCAAACAGGAAGAAGGGAGGTTCCCATGCCTTTTATAGCAGAAGGCATCAGAGCATACCAAGTGTGGCAGCAATCAGAGGGGAGTTATACAGATACAAATATTAACCATTAAATGCCCTATACTATGTCTGACCTGTTCTGAGACTTTTTGGGGGAGTAGTAAAAAACAAGGTTTCAGTAGGGATTCAAGTATAGTTCCAGTAAATGGTAACTGTACAGGAAAAGTAACATTCATGGATGGTTTGATTGTGTGGGAGGGGCAACAGGTATATAAGGCCTGAAGTAGATGCTCCTTGAGAGGAAAATATACCCCAGCTTGTATGGAGCAAGCCAATGAAGCTGTTTGCCCACAGCCATGGTTTGAGCTTTAGTTTCTGTTGTTGATATCTGAAGTGCCTTATGTTGTGTTGAGCTGTTTTTTTTATCAGTTAGTTTTTTTTGGGGGGGGGTTTGTTTTGTTTTTTTGCACTAACACAGCTCTAATGGCTTTGCTCCTTGGCCGATCACTGTAAATAAGTTATACTATGGTAAAGATAATTCCAGCCTCCTGTGTTTCCTCCTCCACTCAGCCAATCATCACAGATCCAACTTACTATCTACTTAACATGGAACTAATATACAACTTCAAAAATTAAAGACAGATATTTCCAGTGTTTGTGTGAAAGCTTCAAAGTTGAAAGGAGTAAGTGATGGTTCCAATGTAGAAAAGTCAGCATATAGACATTTTCTGCCTTTTTGTCCTCTTTTGAACTATGCTCCATGCTGTTTGTGTTGATCCTGGCATCATGTGCATCACAATAAGCGTCCATGTGAAACACAACAGTGAAAGCAATTTTTAGCGGCAGTGAAATTAAGGAAACAAAGCTCCTATCCAGGAAAATTTCAGCTCTAGTCACAAGCCAGCAGGGGCTGAGAAATGAAACCAGTGCTTAGTTTCAAAATCTCCAGTAACTTCAATGTCCACTAGGGCCTGGTGTCAATGGCGAGTCAATTTAATAGTCCAACTTTACAGCAAATATAAACATGTCTACAGCCTAGTTTTGGTCTCTGTTATTCATATCCCTCCAGCAACTGCAGGCGGATGAATTTTTGTATAACTCACAAGTTTACATTTTAATAAGATGAAGAATTCTGCATGGTTCAGGCTGTGGCCACTGTGATTGACAGGTGACTGCCTGAGCTCGTGTGGGCTTTGATTGACAGCTCGCATTAACTCAGGAGGTTCGGAACTACCTCTGAGTGGGTGATGGTTGAGTCCGCAGAGTATACTTCTGGAAGGTGTGAAGGTAATGCTGAGGAGATGCTCACAAAGGTAATAGTATATTTGTTTTTTGGTGTTTTTTTAGTGTTATTTTGTCTCGGTTTAGCAGAATTTATGTACTACTATGATTAACATCTTTCATCTTTTACCAGTCTATCCATTCTGGTATAAGATCCCTCTTCTATTGCTATCCCAGAGGCTTTTTTTTTTTCATTTGTACTTCTATTCGATGCATTTCAATTTTGTTTTCTTTCACAAAGCAAGAGCTATAGCTCAGGGTTATTAGGGCGCTTTCACACAGCGTACTCGAGTCTGTGCGTTCACACCTTTACCACAGATGTTACATTCACACTCAAGTACCGCAGCCATGCCCGAGTACAAAAGGGTGTTACAGAGCTGAAACAGTAGGTGGCAGTATGCAGGGAATTCTGTCTCTATCCAACAAATGTGGAAGTCAGAAGAAGACAAACCCTTACCTATCTGTTAGCTTGTTTGAGGCAAAGACAAAAAGAGTGACCTTTGTTGTCCCTGATGTATCACAGAGTGGTTCAGTCAGTAATTCAGTCAAACTTGGCTCCGAGGCTTTTTCAGGCGACAACAGGAGCGGCGTCTATGGTTTCGAGCTGATTTACCCATTTTCGTGGTGATGAGGTCACTTGTGGACTCGGGCACAGATCACATTCACACACGGCATCAAACTGTGCTGGAGTACGGGTGACCCGGACCCAGGACCACCTTCTCAACTTGACTCAGGGGAGCACGGAACTGTTGCAGTCACATGGACAAAATTAAGCGAACTTGGGTATGTAGCGCACTCAAGTATAGACTCGAGTATGCTGTGTGAAAGCACCCTTAGACTAAGACTAAAAGTGAAAGTATAGAACTAATTCTGTCAAATAAAATCCAAAATTAAAATGTTCTGAAACATTAAAATTAAACCTACAATGAACAATGCAACATAAACCAAAGCCCTTGATTTGTACTGTGGTGTCACTTAACAAAAAGGTAAATAAGTTAAAGGTACAGTGTGTAATTCCCCTACATTAGGTGGCAGCAAATAAACTGACGTCAGGGGTCACGTGATTTATGTTTATGCTGCCATATTGGAAAATAAACCATGAATGAGAAAGAGGAGTGCTAGGCATATTAGAGAAGGAATTGTAGTTATATATTGTAGTTATGCTTAACTTTTGTACAGTCAAAGGCTGCTCAAATAGAGCAGGGCATGATGAAGAGAAGTCTTTGTACAGGATGCCTTCTGTTTAAACCAACCAGGGAGAAGTAAGGAACTCAGTGCCCAGAGACAGAGGGAATGGATTGCAGCCCTGAGAAGAGCTTACCTGAATACTGACAACCAAGGCCAGTAGTATGGTGGTAGACATATGGTCACCTGTCAGCTGTATATTATGTGTAACCATTGAAAGTGCTGAACAATAGGGATGCAACGGTACACGTTATCCACGGTTTGGGACATATTGTGCTTCTCAAGTTATGGTACATGTTACAGAGCCCAGCTGGAGCCAGACGCAGAGGCCGGCTGTGCGCTGGCCAGAGCCCCATCTGCACTGCACTCAGCCCCGGGGACTATTTGAGCCCCAGGGCACTGCACTAGGGCCCAGCCCCACTGCACCCAGCCCCAGGGCCCATTTGAGCCCCTGCCTCTGTATACAAACCATACCATGAACCATGACTCAAGAACCAAAATATGTACCGAACTGTGGATAACCTGTACTGTTGCATCCCTATTGTTCACCACTTTCAATGGTTATCTGTATTATACAGCTGACAGGTGACCATAGGGCTACTTTGTGTGGTGGTAGTGATATGAGGAAAGGCCAAAAAAACACATAAGCTGAGTGATCCAGATGCAGTCATATTTGAATCAGGGGGTCCGTGCGTGGACCACGGCTGATGCTTGTCACTGACATATACCACTTCTGTGGGCCCATCACATAATTTTCGGCAATTAAGATATGGAGAAGCCCGCCCTGTTCTTCAGGCTGGTACTTTCATTTTTTGTCCACTGATGGCTCATGTACGGGAAAAAATTTCATTGATAATGGTGGTACCCAAAAAGCAGTATCCACGCTATGTATATTTAAACAGGTTTTTCTAGGTTTAATGTAACTGAACAATTTTTTTGACTGATTCAGCCTTATTTTTCAATTATAATCAATTATTAGATTGATTATTTGAAAAGAACACAATAAAAATCCTGAAAACAGCACTCGTGACAACCAAGCACATACAAGCTGTTTGAAAATGTCATGAAAAAGGCTGAAGAAAGTGGCATAGACAGAGATCTCACAGACTTTTTTTCCTGTGGTATGTAGATTTACTGAATCTGTTGATGCTGAAAACAATTTGGTGATTTAAATCTGGGTTCTAGTAACTGAGCCCTGCTATGGGTTGCTTATTTTCATGGTATAATAGAATAAAACCGGCATAAAAGGTACAATTTGATTATTCTGTACACAACCTCCTCAGCTTCTGTAAATCAAGGTTTTATTCATAATGCCTGAAAATCTAATACTAAAACAAAATAATAATAACTTTGGTTCCTCTAAACTAGAGGCTGACCAGTTTTTAAAGATACATCTTATTATTATTATTATATATATTTTTTTAACATATTTGACATATATTTCTAAATATATGTGAATCACTGGATGCCAAAATGGTTTTGATTAATCAATAAATGTTTAACTGAAAATAAAATTCATTGTAAGGACTCTAGGTTCTGCTTGAACAATGTTCTTTTGATTAACTTATTCCTGCATGAATTTATTTACAATTATATAAAAAAAAAGTGTCTGTGTTGTTGTTGTGAAGCAGATGCTAAATTAAGTGGAGTTACATCAATATAGCATCTACAATGACTATGATGCAAATAAGTGACTTACTACTATGCCAGCACTTAATTGGCAGTAGTAGTATTAGTCTGAGTATTAGTAGTAATTGAATTTATTTTCCATTCTCAGCTATGTAGATTATTTTATTGATACTACTATCAATAAAGTATCCCAGTAAACAATCCAAACAAAACAAAAATGATCCAAAGTCAGTCGAATGCCATAAAATAAATAACAACTGTTACTGAAACAGGGCTTTGACACTGATCCAAGAACATTAGGGATTATAGATAACCAGGAAACATATGTACATTTAGAAAGAGCACTGAACAGCACCTTTTAGAAAAACAATAGAATATTGAGGAGAATTCACAACAATAGTTTACAAGGGGTTAAATGCCTATCTCTAAACTAAATGTACTCATGCACAAGGAAAGACTAAAACTTCACTGATATAAAAAAAACTAAACTGAATGATGAAATTAATAATAATTACAATAAGTGCAAAGGTTACAGGATGTTTTTGTGCCAGTCTGGCAATAAATGACAAATGACTTTGATTATTCTCTGCCATAATAAGATACTAAATTCTAAATCGACTTTACATTCATTTAAAATAAACAGATGAGGACAATAATAGTTCATCCTACTCATATGATTTTACTGTTATAAGCATTCAAAAACACATGTCCTACTCATCCCTTCCAAACCCACACTGACTGGTCTTAAGTAATGTCTGTTTGAGCAGCATAATGGCAGCTTGTTAAAGAATTAATGTAGAACAGAGAGCAGCAGAGAGTGGCCTGAGGGATGGTTGGAGCAGAGGGAGAGAGAAGAGACTCATCTGCTTTGAGCTGGCTTTACAACGATGCTCATTCATTGGTCGCTGGTGAACGGCACAGAGAGGATGTCTGTGTGAGCGTGTCCATCATGTCTCATGAGGCTTTACAGCATAAAACACAAAAACATGAGCAGCAGCAGGAGAAAAAATGACTTTGTATCTGTCAACATAGATCACAAGACTCGTGAAGTGCCTTAGAGGTTAATTGTTAACTTTGGAGACATTTTGTTTTCTTGTGTCAAACAGGATTAATATAAAATCTATATCAAAGACGTGAGATTAGTCAGTGAAGATGTGTCCTTACCTTGTCAGTGTCCTGACAGTGACACTAAGTCACAGTGTTTTCAGATTCCACACATCCACCCGTCTCTAAACTACCAGGTTGCCCTCTCTTCCTTCCTCCTCTTCCTCTTCAACTCCAAGCAGGCAGCCTGTGTCTGCTCTACTACCCCCCCCTTTTAAAACTTCCCACCCCCGTCTCCTCCTACTCTTTCTGATAGCTGCAGGGGTAGTGCTCCCCCTTCCTCCTCTAACCCTGCACTCCCATCCAGCCACTCTCTCAAGCCTCCTCACTATCTCTCAGTCTGGGCCAACCAGACACTGCAGAGGAAGCATCCATCCTCTTTCCTTTCACACCCACCGCTTGTTTGGACTCACAAGATCCTTCTGTTTGCTTCCCACAAATACCAGGACTTCCCTCCATCCTACAGTCTTTTAGTCTCTCATGCTGCTCTCATTTTCTACATAGTCTAATCTAGAGCTGTAGCTGTTGGTTATTTTTGTGATTGATTAATCTATTATTTTCTTTGATTTGGTTCAATTAAATGGTTATTTGTATAGGTGAAAAAAGTTGTGAAAATGGGGAAAAAGACGTGTGTACTTCTATGAAACTGAGTACATTTTGGTACCTGGCACTTTGCCAGCTTTTTTTAGACCCAATAATAAAAGAGAAATTTAGACATATTTCCCCCCAGGACATACCTAATGATGACCTCAGATAAATGCTAAAAAATTATACTCTTGCTCTGAGCCATCCCAAAATTGATACATTCTTACTAAAATACTGCGGCCTAAAATATGACCAAAATTGGGAAATGAAAAACTGTCAAGGTGTCAAGTGTATTTTATCTGGACTGCATGGCTTGAAATGGTCTTATATACCACTACAAATAAAGACACAGTTTTAAATTTGATGATCCTAGTGGTTGTTCTAATCCAGACATGCAGGTTTTTTATAAATTGGTTTTCCAGGTTTTGTACGTAACCCATCGTGTCCACTTGCATTACATGCAGAACCTGCCCAGTTAAACACAATCACAAATGATTTTGCAACAGCAATCATTTTTGTGAAACACTCTGCCTTGCATAATTAGTTCAATTTCCAAAACTTACCTGTGAGAGGATAAAGATATATTCAAAAAATAGCAGTGTGTCATTTTAATGTCTTTTTCACCATGCTACATACAGATTTTTGTATTAAATATAATGTAAAATAATATAAAAATGTGTTTTATCTGAATTTTTTTTCCTCTTTTATCTCAGTAAGTGTTTATTTTTTAAAATAGACCCAAAGTGTTTCCATACTTGCTTCAACAAACTTGCTTAACATTAGTCTACATCTGGTTTGAATTTTCAACCCCCGTTCTGTTTTTAGGACCAGTTTCATAGAAGCACCCATGTGTGAAAATGACAAACAACTTGACATTTATTTCAGAACCAGCTGAAACAACAACCACAAAAAGTATAAAAGTCAAAGAATATATAAAAAATATTTATATAGAAATAACAACAGTACAAAATGTTATATAAAAACATCTATACATATAAACAACAACAACCAAGTCCAATCACATGTACAAAACATTATGTGCACTGCAGTCTTCAACACATTTGGATCCAACTTACTAACAACTTAACATGGAACTAACATACAATTTAAAAAAATAAATAAATACAAATATTCATGTTTGTTTGAAAGCCTCAAAGTTGAAATGAGTAAGTGATGGTTCCAGTGTAGAGTGTAAAGTGACATAGACATTTTCTGCCTTTTTCTCCTTGGCTCTTCTGAGCTACATTCCATTTCATTTGTGTTGATCCTGCGTCATGTGCATCACAATAAATGTCTGTGTGAAACACAAATGAAAGAAACCACACTTTGATTCAGGAAAACTGAATAAATTCATTTTCATTTTTCATTAAATCATTTCAGCTATACTCACAAACTAATGAGCAAAAATTTTCCTGTCTTCTCATTTCCTTTCCTCTCATTTCCCATTATGGCTTGGCTTTGATTTAAGATGTTATTTTCGGCCAGGACTCATGAGTTATTTTTAATCAAGGATCGTCCAATTAACTTCGTGTACTGTAACATATAGACTACCATACGTGGCTGTCTTATTTCTATAACCTCCTTCATATTTATATGAAAAAGTTTTTTGCTTCAGAAAAGTGTTTGTCTTCATCTTATACTGTTTTTTGTTACTTATGTCACATCCCAGTCCTCCTCACTGACCACCAACATTATTATCATATTACATTCACACTCTCATATTGTTTCAGCTCATGCAAAACCAACCTTCAGTGCTTTATGTGTTCCTTTTTCTTCTTTTTACTTTTTGGTAACACTGATGGATGAATATGGGGAATTAATTAAGCTAATTTCCATATCTCTTGAACATGTAGTCATTTACACACATTCATCAAATTTACATAGGTCATTTACATTCAGCTTCTATGCTCCACGTCTGGAACAAACTCCCAGAAAGCCTCAGATCAGCTGAAACACTCAGTTTATTTAAATCCAGGTTAAAGACCCACCTCTTCTCAGCTGCATTTGAACGGAGTTCTTATTCAGAAGTTCAGATCTGCACTATTTCTTACAAGCTTAATGTGTTTTTTTCTCTTCATGCCTGTATTTTTTATTGCTTCTGTTGCACCCTGCTGTCATGCTTTTAATGTAAATCACTTTGAATTGAATATAAATAAACCTGTCTTGCCTTACAAAGTTACATGCTGTAAGATATGAGGATTTAGGCAGTTTTCACACAGGTCATTTTTAGATCGACCTAAGAGTCATTTTGGGCTGCTCAGCTGCATGACATGACTGGATCAGTGTGAACACGCCACTTGCACCCGGGGTTGACCTAACTCGTCGCTCTCGGCCCGGCTAGAGAGGCTGGTCTCAGAGTGGCTTGGCTCGACCTGGAATACGGCATGATTGATGTGTGAACCAACTAACCCTAACCTGTAAGGCTTCACAATTCAACACAATCAATCTGCTCCTCGTCCTCGTTTGTCTACAAATTTGCATTTGCTGTCTTCAATGCACGAAAACATTGTTCTCTACAAGCAGCTGTTTTCAAATTCAATATTTTTGTGACTTTGAAAGACAAGACAAATGATATATAGTGTTACAAGCAGTATGAGCAAATGATGTTGATTCTCCATCTTTCTTCTTTGGCCATTCTTTTCCGGGTGGAATTACACTATATGCGTCTACTTCCGTCTGGTTGACATGGATACATAACACTCCACTCTGCAAAATGATGGTTGGTGATGATCCAGCAAGGAAATAAAAAAAAGCATATATGAAATGGAGCTGTACTACTTGAAAATTTAAGTATTGTATGTTTTTCACAGTTAATGCAACTCCGGTTTTGACCCAAATATGTGTGAAAATGACCTTACAGAATCATTCTTACCAATAATAGAAAAAATATTTGTTGTTATTCAGGTTAGAAACCTTGATGAAAAGATCTAGTGTCGAAATATGGATATTAACCTATCTGTATATGTCTAAAAAAAAAAACCCAAAAAAACATACACACACACA
>JAPTYQ010000018.1:13895701-13916701 GCA_029814465.1 Ostorhinchus cyanosoma | reverse complement strand
CCCCCCCCCCCCCCCCCCCCCCCCCCCCCCCCCCCCCCCCCCCCCCCCCCCCCCCCCCCCCAGACTCAAGGTGAGGAAAAATCATCAGGACAGAGAGACAAAAGAGTGTGATAACAGGGTAACCTAGATTAAGGGAGGCAGAACCTGGATGGGGGAGAGGCTAAGAGACTGGAGGTAAAAAGAGGATAAGACATTAAGGAGAGAAAAATGCAGGAGAAAGAGGTGGAGGGAAGCCAACAAAGCATGATGAAATATTTAAGGAAACAAAGAGAAGGAGGGCAGTAAGGAGGGGAGGGGCATGAGAGTCTCTTCCAGATGGAGACAGACCACCAAGATGTTCAAACACGCAGAATGAGCTTTGACAAATATTGATATTTCTATCTTTAAAAAAAAAAGCCTGTGCAATTATAATATCATCTACAATGCTTTTATACTCCATCTTCAAATGAAGAATATCTCAACAGATGTCCCAAATGAGAGGAGGTGGATTTATCACATTGTTATTTTGCATTTGTTTAAAAATTCAAGAGAACAAAAGAAAATATCAGGACAATTAGTGAATACCACAGTTCTAGAATTATTGAATCTTTTTATGTTGCTTTATAAAATGCAACCTTGGATTCTACATAAAACAACTATATAGTCATTCCAATTTATTTGAGTAAAGTTGCAGACATATGGAGTTGTCATTTTAAATAAGAAATATCCATAACAGTAGCACTAAAGAAAGATGAATAATATGGTACACAAATCTCATCTGCTCTAAAATGACATAGATATAGAGCCTAAGGAAGCCAAATGGCACAGAGCCCACGAAAGCAGGAGATGGATGGAGTACTTTCATCAGATTACTGAAATCTGTCATTGAATTAAGAGCACAGACGGTCTTCAATGACTTTGGCGACTTATGATTTCAAATCCGTGATTGTAATTTGTTTCCAAACTTCAAGGTGACCGCTGCTCAAAACTACACCAACATTTTTTCAGGTGTCAAAAAATATTGCAGACACACAACTCTGCCAGATGTGCATGACCACACAATCACCCAATAGTTTATTTTAACTATTGCTATTAATAAGGTTTTCCTTGAGATTATCAGGCTCAGGTGCAATACTGAAGTTGCCATTTCACAAACCACAGAGGTTTAAAAGTAAAATCAGTGAAATTGGGTTGTTTTTGTAATTGATGAAATTTGGAGAAAATTTGGGCTGTAGAGATGTGGGAAGATCATGTACTTACTGCCCACTTGATTGGTTTTCAGCCACATAAATGACAGACTAGCGGCCACGATTGGTTTTACAGCCTTGAATAACTGAAACATGATGATCTGAACACAAATCAGTGAGACAGAAGTGATCTTAGGGACCAGTTTTTTTAATGTATACTTTGAGTTTAGTTTAGCTCATGTATATTTGGGATGGGATTTATGACTTATACTGTAGCTAACCACCGGGGAAGATCAACATGTTTTAGCTTGACTTTTAAATGGTTATTATCACGGTGTCTATCTTCATACACATGTGATCTAACACACCAAAAAGTATTTCTACTTTCTTACGAAAGACATTGTAGAATCACAACATCATTACAGAAGTTTGTACTGGGAGCTGGAAATCCAGTGATAGTGTTGCCATTTCCAAGCTAGCACTGTCTATTCACCATATTTTCACTAAAAAATAGACCCAAGTGGAAATGAGCTCCCAGCACAAAACAACAGAAACTCTGCTTTTATAAATAAATTTTTATACGTCTTTTTAAACTGCTTCAAACTGTTATTTCCTTTAAGGTATCCTGCCACATATATTTCATTACTTTTGGGGTAATGTCCAAAGTTCTACCATGGACTCTACAGTTTTGTGGAAAAAATGCCTTGGTATCAAGTTTCAAGCCATTCTAATGTGACATAGAAAGCCGGCTGGAAGACTCGTCTCAACACACAGTTCTGCTTGACTCTGATCGGCTATCAGTTAGCCAATGAGAGCCTGGCTTTTCAGCCCTGCGCAACAAGTAGAGTAACTGGCAGAAACTGAAAGTGAAACTTAATATGTTTTGAACATCCAACTCCCGGCTTCTATGCCTCTCTTGTACCTTACACAGAATTTTCACAACTTACAACTGAAAACTGGCTGAAATACTTGTTTACTTGTTTAGCGACTTCCTTCCAGGCAAGATGGCGCATGTGTTTGGCTTTGCCTCTGCCACCTCTCTACTCTCTCATACACTGGTGAGCTTTCTTGTGTTATATGTTGCTGTGTCAACCCTATCAACAAATAGCAGTGTCTCAGCAATTATTCAGTATGATTGACACACGTTGTTCCATATAAAGGCATGTATGGAGGATTTTCATATTACCTTGGGCAAGTACAGTGAGTTTTTCCCTCCAAAACTGGTGTTATCCACCTCATCACCGGAGTACCTGTTGCCACTCAGACGCTGCGGCAAGATAAAGAGGCAGGGATCCAGGGCTGGTGTCCAGGCTGGGCTGAGGAAGTTGCGGTCCCAAGGATTTCCATTCTCGCCGAACAGGGCCAGAGCTCCTGGGATTGTGCAGTGCTTGAAGTCGATTCCTGTCTGCGAGTCCAATGAGGATGCATCATCGCTTGTGTGGAACTCGGACCACATCTTTTCAACCCGGCAGGCTCATGATCCTTCCCCCCACCAGCGTGTCCTGTGTCTGGTTACTTGTCGGACAGACCATTTCAACCGTCGCCGCTGCAGGTGCTAGACCAGTGCGGACTACGCATGCGCTCCACCAGGATTGTCCTGCTAAATGGACGCTCTATTTCTAATAAGGCTTTTACCCTGAGTGACCTTTTTACCAAGGAAAAGTTGGATTTTATGTGTCTCACAGAGACTTGGCAGCGGGAGAACAAGTACTTACACCTTAAAGAGCTGTGCCCCCTGGACTGCTCCGTGTTCGCCACACCTTGGCTCATGCGCTGTGGAGGCGGACTTGCGCTGGTCTTCTGGGACTCTTTCTGCTGCAGTTTGATTGACACAGCCTCATTCAACTCTTTTGAGCTACAGATGTGTAAGGTTGGGAAAACATATTCCTATCACCGTGTCTTAGTTTACCAACCTCCTGGTCCTGCACGCACATTTCTTGATGATTTCTCAGAGTTTTTGACATCCATCATTAAATTTGAAATTTCATCCTCTGCGATTTCAATCTTCACATTGATGACCTCTCTTGTTGTATGGCAGCAGAACTGTTAACTATCATGGACTCTTTCAATTTTGTACAGCACACCTCTGGCCCCACACATATAAAAGCACACACTTTAGATCTGGTTTTCTCTTGTTAACTAAACATTAATGAACTAAGTGTGGAGGACTTTCAAATCAGGGATGATTGTGGTACATTATTTGATCTGTCATTTAAGGTGGTGCCTACCGTTTGCAATGTTTTAACACAAAAGTGTATTGTTAATAATTCAGTGATTTCTCAGCCTTTTTTGACCCCAGCTCTTTTGCTGACTGTGATGATATTGAAATATTTGTGACAAGTTCCAATAGCCATTGTTTATCTGTTTTGGATATGGTAGCACCTGTCAAAAAGACTTCAGGTACACATAAAAAGCCCTTTCAATGAATGAATGAGGCCATTTGTAGTTTTAAGTGCCGGAAAATAGAGCCCAAGTGAAGATCCACCAAACTACAGGTGCACAGACTCCATCTTAAAGACATGATACTGGAGCTAAATGAAGAGATAAAGCATGGTCGCTCAGCCTATTTCTCTAATATTGTTACTTGTAATAAGAAAAACCCAAACGTCTTGTTTGATACTATTGAAAATCTTGACACACCTTCAGCTCCTCATGTGTCGGTCTACTCAGAAGAGGACTATAACAACTTCCTGAACTTTTTTGTGAAGAAAGTACAAGACATTAGGGCCAGTATAAATCTTCACCAAATCAGTGATTGTTGTTCTGAGTTTTCTCCTGTGTGTTCCTGGTCTTACTTCACCCCTGTCAGCCTGCAGGACATGAAGGCCTTAGAGGGCAAGATGAAGCCGTCTTCCAGCCCTGCGGACATTATTCCGACATCTCTGCTCTTAAAAACATTTGATATTATCGGCCTCTCTATAAATCTGTCACTTGAATATGGTTCAGTCCCTAGTTATTTCAAACACCCAGTCTTGACCCCTCAGAGCCTAAATACTACAGCCCCTTATCAAAACTTCCAGTTTCCAAAATTATGAAGAAAGTAGTGGCGGGCCAGCTGTCGTCCTTTATGGAGCAGCAAAATGTTTATGATAGATTCCAGTCCGGTTTTCAGAAAATGGATTCCCCTGAAACTGCTTTAGTGAAAGTTTCCAGTGATGTGATGATGGCTGCAGACTCAGGTCACTACACAGTTTTAGTTGTGCTGGATTTGATTTCTGCCTTCGATACTGTAGACCACAGTATATTGATTGAATGACTTAAATCAGAGATGGTGTTTTCTGGGTCTGTCCTCCAGTGGTTCTCCTATATAAAAGGAAGAACCTTAAATGTTGCAATGAACAATATAATGTCCAATGTGTCCAACCTGACTTGTGGAGTTTCCCAGGGTTCTGTTTTGGGGCCTGTACTGTTCTTGTTGTACCTGATGCCTCTTGGTCAGCTGATTCATGGTTTTAAAAATGTGTCCTATCACTTGTACGCTGATGATATTCAGTTATATCACTCTTTCAATGATTCAAAGTTTCACTTTTTATCTGTATTCTTGAAATGTGTGTCTGACATCAAAAACGGGCTTTCTTCAAATGATCTTCAGATAAACTCAAACAAAACAGAAACTCTGATTATTGCTCTTGATAAAAAGATCCCCCTGATCAAAAAACACCTTGGTGCTCTGGGCTCATCTGTTAAAACTAGTTTCAGAAACCTTAGGGTTGTCAGGCTATGTCTTTGGAGGGTCATTTCCGACAGCTGAACAAAAACTGTTTTTATCAGTTGAGAAAAATTGTTGTTGATTTGACTGTTATTTGTTTACATCCAATTAACTATGTAAAGCCCTGTGAGATAACCTTGTTGTGATATAGCGCTCTACAAATAAAAGTGAATTGAAATTGAATAAGATGACTCTCAACAGTTTTCACATGGTACAAAATTCTGCTGCTAGACTTTTGACAGGTACACCCAAAACAGCTCACATCAACCCCATTCTGTCAGCTCTTCATTGGTTTCAAGTAAAATTTCGTATTGATTATAAATTTTAGTCTCGACTTTCCGGGTGTTGCATGGTCAGGTTCCCGAATATATTTCCGACTTATTGTGCTGCTACTCCTCAGGGCACACCCTTAGGTCTTCAGGCCAGAGTCTCCTGAAGGTCCCAACGACTCATTTTAAAACTCGGGGAGACCTGTCCTTTCATGCTGTAGCCCCCAGACTTTGGAATGACCTACCCCTGTCCCTCTGTGCGGTCGACTCCGTGGACTCTTTTAAAAAGCAGCTCAAGACATTTTTATTTAGGAAAGCATTTGGTTGGTGGATTTATCCTCTTTATTTATTTTATTTTATTTTATTTTATTTTTATTTTATTATATTGTACCCATTTTATGTACAGCAGTTAGTGTTTTTTATCTGTGAAAAGCGCTTTATGAATACATTTTACGTTACTTACTAACCTGTATCCACTGGGCCCCCTCCACTGCTCTATGGACCCCCCAGGAATATGCTGGGACCCATGAATTTATCATGTTACCCCACCCCCCAGTCTCAGTGCTTTGGGTCAAACAGTAGCTGCTATTGGAGTTTCGATGCTTATCATACAAGATACAAATCAAAAAGTTCTAAGTGGCTGTCAGCTATCAACAATTGTTTGTTTGACCATGAGAGGGGTGTTTTGTTTTATTGTCCACCAGTTCCACCAACCTGTTCCTCTGACATTTTCTCTGAGGTAGGGATCCGCTAACTGACTTGCTACTTTTTTCAGTGGGGGAGTCTGCAAGCTGAGTTTAGTTTTAAAAAATTTTGAAAAGTGTTTGTCTTAAAAATAATTACATAATTACTAACTTAAAATCTTAGTTTAATGTAAGTTAAATGTACTTAAAAAGTTCATTCATCATTACTTAATTTTTTTCAGGTAACCACTTTTCTCATTTTTTGTAAGTAAACTCAACTAATCCAGTGCTCAGGATACCTTTAAACACCTGTTTTGTTTGATAAAATATTGCATATATTTGCTGTCTGACAAATAGCCCATTTTATTCCTATGTTAATACTTCGTAATGTGTCCTTAAAGTCAATTAAAGCCTCAGTCACAAATACCGTTACGAACAGCTACGAACACCGTGCAAATGATTTATGGACCACTTTGTATGGCCTTCTCAAGGTAGACTTATAAGAATGGAGTGTACATGGACCGTTCCTAAGTTTGTAGCCAGGTGAGCGATCTTGTGTAAGAGAACACAGTACAAGGCCCCCTTTCGCACGGCACACAAACAAATGTCTTATGAACAACATGAGAACAATTGTTAATTGGGGTCCCTTACGGTGATCTTACAAATGGATGAATAGATGGAGATGCGCATGGCTTTCTTACGGTGGATGTAAGGTGTTTCTATAGGCATTCATGCGTCATTTGTGCGTCATTCGTGGCGTTCTTTGAAGGGGCTGAATACAAATTTTCAAGATGAATTGAATGACTGGACTCACGTGCACGGTGCTGAAGCTAAAGCGTTTTATTAACAGAAAAATAAGCTTGAAACAACACCAATTCTGCAGAGAAAATGCAAAGTCCCCAGGGATGAGGATCAGGGTGATGGATGTGCATGTCAGACGGTTAGTGTTTTCAACATTCACTTCCCGCTATTATTCTTGTGTATCTTTGTTTTATTCTTATACCTTCTACTTCAGATGTCTTAATCTAATGTCTTATTATGACTCCTAATTTCTAACAGTACAGGTCAGTTTTCCTGCATATTTTACAGTAAGGTGTAGTTCAGCACCACAGACAGCACACAATCCCAAACATCAAATGCACATAACTCTAAAACACTTAATTGAAAAAAAGATGTAGTTTAATGTCTGAAAAGAGCATCAATCATGACCAAATTATGTGTGGAAATCTCTAATGCTGCTACAGTGCCTCTGGTAATAGATGAAGCAAAATGAATGAATGAAATAATGAGTGAACAGTACTCTAAAATTAAACTATGTTAAGTGTTTTTTGCAGAGGTTAAAGTGGACATGGCTACAGATGTCCACCCGAACTTTGGTGATGACTGATCACTGTTCTGGGGCCTTAAACTATGTTAAGCTTTACAGCGCATTACAATATCCCTCTTATTCTGCTGCTGTTGGACGGAAACAGCCAAAACAACTGTGGGATCTTCCTCTTCTTCATCTTGCAGCTGTAGAAGTTTCAGTCTTGTGGGCATTATTATCATCTTGAATCACGATATGTTACTTTTAGTACATGGTCACTGTTTATATACCGATCTAAATATTCTGAAATAGTGTAAGATCTTCCTACCATCAACTTGAGAGCGCAGTGAGTTTCACATAGGGCTGCCTTATGTTCACCTTAAGACAAAATAATTTGCGAAGTGGTTGTAGGTCTGATATAGGAAGGCCCCAAGGCACCCTTATGAAGACAATGACAGCTGTACTGTGTTGGTACAACACAAAATCATGTCATTTTCTCACGGTGGCCTCAAGTTACTCTTGCATTTTGAAAGGCAGCTGTACTGACTTCATAAGACGGCCGTAAGGAAACTGCTGCTCCCTCCACAAATGTCTATGAATGTCTACAAACTCCATAACTCATATGAACCAGGAGATTCGTTCAAATCCATTGTTCGTAAGATGCTTTGTTACTGAGGCTTTACCAAGAATGCACTTAATGCTCAACAAAGGCTGTGTTTTTAAAACCCTTTGTGACCACAACTATTTTTTATCACAACTTCCAAATAATTTTTTTGTCTTTCCCAAGTGATTTTTAAAAAAAATTATCATCTGCATGGTTTAGTGAAAATCAGGTGTGTTTCTATATTTGATTCACTGATCATGTAGATGTTCATCAAGCTCATCTTCAAGCTCAGAGTGAATCCAAAGGTAATTATATCAAATCAGGAAAAAAAAATAGAAAAATTTACTTTTTTCAAGCCAAAACACTCCTTATCAAAATTTTAAGAGCAGTTGAAAAATTGCAGGAATATACATTTTGCACTGTTGGATTTTAATAAAGTTCTAATTGGAGTTTCAAAATGCAAAAAGAAGAAATGGGAGTGAGACCAAAAAAATTAAAAATCAAGTAAGCAATATATGGAAAATAACAATTACATCGAAATAGGCTGTCCATCAGCTGATCAAAAGTTTAAGACCACATCCTTTAAAAGCCAAAATCTGTGCAAAAATGTGGTTTCAATGTCATTTTCTGCCAGGAACTCACACTGTCATGACCTCCTGATGGCAAAGGCAAAAAAGCTTTCTCTCTTTGAACATGGTTGGATTGTTGAGCTGCATTAAGAAGGCCAATGTGCCATCGCTGCTGAGGTTGGACACAATAAGATAGTAATTTTGAATTTCTTAAAACATCCTGGAGGTTATGGAACAAAAAAGTCAAGTGGTAGACCCAAAAAAATTTCACTAGCACTGAGCCAGAGGATCCAATCGGCTGTCTATCAAGACACAGGACAATCATCAACCCAAATTAAGGCTGCTACTGGTGAGACTGCAGCCCAATAACCACCAGACGGCATCTGCCCGAGAACGGCTTTAAGAACCAAAAAACGCCTCCAAAGGCCTCGTCTCCTTCAACGCCACAAAATTGCCTGTTTGGTATGAGGGGCCGTACAGGACATTATTCAGAATTACCATTCACAAATGCATATGAAATGCATTCACACATGTGAAAATGCACACATATGAAATGCACTCACACATACATGTGAAAATGCACGCACACGCACACACACACACACACACACACACACACACACATATGAAATGCATTCACATACACATTTGAAATACTTTCTCAAACATTTTTTTTTACTTCAACAGGAGGGCAATTTCACTGGAACAGGAAGGCCAAGCAGAAACCAGATTTCCCCCAGTTTTATTTTGTTTACTGCTGTATTTCCTGTTTTACATTATTTTTTGCTGTATGTCTTGTTTTATTTTGAAGATTAAACTGTTGCAGGCACTCCCCAGCTCATACTGATATCAGCGAACGATTTATCTGAAGCAGCAATATTGCTTCATAATGTGTTAGCTTCTGCACATACACTGACAGCTCTGACAAATGCATCTACAGACGGACAGCAACCGACTACTTCAACACAGTCGGTCGGACCTGTAGACAACTGCCTAACAATGCTTTTTCCCTCATGTCAAGCTGGCAACGGCTCCGGAGCTCTCTAGGGATCTCTGCTTCCACCTTTATCTGCAGATATGCCTGGAGGTTGTTAAGTGGTTGTCTACAGGTCCAACCGACTGTGTCAGAGAAGTCGGTTGCTGGACTTCCATGTCGAATCGCGGAATATTCAAAATGTTATAAAATGGTGCAGTGCTGTGTCCCATGTGGCAAAAACAGAAATTATTTAAATAAAACATTCTTATTGCCGCTTTCCTCCAACAAAAAGGTGACGGCTGAAGTTGATACGGGAAGTTGGATCTCAAATGATGAACAATACAGCCTAGTGCAGGCTAGTGTCAGTAGCTAACATTAGATAGCTTGTACTAGCGCTAAGTGTTAGCTTATATAACGTTACCTGTCTATATGTTAAACTTTAAAGCAAAATGATGGATGTGTGTGTGTGTGTGTTGTTGGTTACATTCTCAACTAACCATATGGTAGTTATTCTAAAATATGTTATAATATTCGTAAAAAAAAATTATGTTTGAGAAAGTATTTCACATGTGTATGTGAATGCATTTTATGTCTGTGCGTGTGTTTTCACATGTATGTGTGAATGCATTTTCACATGTGTATGTGAATGCATTTCATGTGTGTGTGAATGCATTACATATGCATGTGTGAATGGTAATTCTGAAAAATGTCCCATACAGCCCCTCATAGTTTGAACTTTGCATGAGAGCACAAAACATGGGACATAGAACAGTGAAGGAAAGTTTTATTCTCTGATGAGAACATTTTTTACCTTGACAGTCCTGATGGCTTTCAAATGTTACTGGCATGACAAGGAGATCCCACTGGAGTTGTTTTCTACATGACACAGTGTAGGGGGCATCATCATGATCTGGGGTGCTTTTTCCTTCAGGGGAACAACGGAGCTTCAGGTTGTGCTGGGGTGTCAAACAGTCGCCGGCTATGTGGAGATGTTACAGGGGGCATCCCTCATGACTGAGGGCCCTTGTCTGTCTGGTAATGACTGGGTTTTTCAACAAGACACAATGACAAAGGACTTCTTCCAGAGGAATAATGTCACTCTTTTGGATTATCCTGCATGTTCTCCTGATCTAAATCCAATTGAGAACATTTGGGGATGGATGGCGAGGGAGGATAACAAAAATGGACATCAGTTCCAGACAGTAGATTCAAAATGACTGTCTTACTGAGAACCAACCTCAGCAGTGATGGCATGTTGCAGGAGGCCTTGCTTATGCAGCACAACAATCCAACCATGTTCAAACAGAGAAATCCTTTTTGCCTTCATCATCAGGAGGTCATGACAGTGTGAATACCGGACAGAAAATTTAATTGAATCCACATTTTTACCCAGATTTTGGCTTTTAAAAGGCTGTAGTCTTAAACTTTTGATGGGCTGATGAACAGCCTATTTCAGTTTGTCGGTTTCAATAAATTGCTTACTTATTTTTTTTGTCTCACTCCCATTTCTTCTTTTTGCACTTTGAAACTCTACTTAGAACCTTTTTAAGATCCAATAGTGCAAAATGTAAATTTATGCAATTTTTCAACTGGTCTTAAAATTTTGATCAGGTGTGCACATCATTACATGCACATAAAAACAAGCATCTCCATCCACTGCCACATATCAAACTCCATGTGTTTTGCTGGTGACTCAATATTGTAGAAGATGACAGTGTTTCCCATGTTCACTACTGAGCCTCTGAATGTCCAAATGGGTCATATGTGATGACCATGAAAAGATGGCAAACTGTATTTTACCCCAGTTAGTCACATGTATATACATGATTGGTAGATCAACAGGTATTCAACATTTTGAATCAGTAGATGGTTTTAGTCGGTGATGGATGTTTGAGTCTTTATAGGTTAAAGAAAGACTAAAAATACTGCTCAATTTGTAGTTTATGCTCCCCGTTAATACTACGTGTCACCCTAAACTCTAGTGTCTATTTATTGCTATTTTTTTCACAAGTCTAGGAAACACTGCTAGTGTATACAAATTGGAAATTAGACAAAACTTTGAAGTCCAGAGCTGACTCAGTGTCCAAATGATGCTGCTTGATTGTGTCAGCAGACAGACGGTCTGATCACCGCTCTGATATCTTTACCTCCTCCTCCTGCTGTCTTGGTTCTCTCATTCTCTGGTCCTCTCACTATCTCTTCCTCTCACTCTGTCTCAAATCTAGACAGAGAATGTCACAGAGCCAAGCGCCACACCATCTGCCTGACCAAGGACTTCTCCATTCCAGACAGTGACCGTCTGAACCTTGACAACACATATGCATGCTGCCATACTGGCTCTCCTACCATTTATGATAGTACTGTGGAGGAAATATTAATAACAGAAATTATAATATTTCTCTATTATCATGAGCCAGTGATACTATAAAAAAGAACAACTGGCAGAAATCTCAAGAATATCACTGAAAAAAGCTTATAAAATATGAACATTTACATTCACATATAATGCAGAAAATGTGTAAGGCCTTAAAAGGAAATAAATGCATATCAAAAAGTCTCCATGCAAAGTTTTCGTACTTCACGAGTATCTCCATGTCAGAGGAAAATGCTCTACATTTTATTTGACTATATTGGTCAGAAAGCTCTACTTTCCAGATTGTAGTTTTTCATACTTTAACTGGAGACCAGATTTCTCCATATGTGTTGATGTGAAATGTTCCTTAAATGCAAAGTGGATAACGCTCCTTCTCACAGTAAATAATGCTTCTCTTGGATTTGCTGGAAAATGCATTGTCACACAGCTTTTTCTCATGAAAATTTGACTTCTATGATATGTGGTACTCACATGAAATACATATTTATCAGAAACAGCTGTGACACCACCATGTATGAAGATCTGTACAAATAAATATTTGACAAAGGCTTTGATGAAACAGGTGAAGTGGTTGAAACAACAATTCGTCAGGAATAGAAGTTCAGTTTAGAAATTAATAACTAGGGATGCAACGATACCGATACCGAGTGTGTGTACGTCTACTCATACTCGTAAAAGTGCCCGATACAACCAAACCGATACCACTTGTGTGCATGCTCAGTAGTGCTAGGTAGCTCAACTCGAAAGGTACGATGGCTCGACATGACATTCATCTCGTAGTGCAGCAGGTACATGACGGAGGAGGAAGTCAGCAGTGTGGAGAATTTTCAAGATAAATGACAGTGACAAAAGTAACACTAACTGCAAGTTACGTTAAAGACACAAACGGGTACGGATGGAGTGTATTGTCCGTCTTCTGCCTAGATTTCATGCATAACTTTGTCAAGTTTTCTGGGAGCCTGTGGATGCGTACCCTGACGGAGAATACAGAGTAGTACCACTGGGAACCGCAGAGGTAGCAGGACTTTTCAAAGAGCAACTGTGTGAGAGTGAAAAACTATTGATGACAACTACCCTCATCAATATCAACGTTACCATACACATTAGTATACTTCCTCTGTCAGCGCCATGTTTCGTATTACTGACTTTCTTCTTTTTCTTCTTCTCAAAAAACTTTACTTTTCTTTGTGATATTTGGCAAATACGGTTAATTAAGAGTGGTGCCCTCTGGTGAATTGATTGAGAAACACTCATTCCAATGCACTAAATGTCACTCGCAGCACTTTGTTACAGTCAGAAAAATGCAGTGGTTCTCAACCTTCTTTGGCTCACGCCTCCATTTTAACATTACAAATTTCTGGCAACCCCAGACATTCAAAAGGATGACATTTTCTCTGCCAAAATTAATTTGTTTCTGACCATGTAATAGTTTGCTATACTTTGTTGCAAGTAATAGTTAATTTTAGATGAGATTTAGTCTATATAGCTTCAGCATTTTAAACCAACCACAATGAACATTTGACAGATAAACAGTACCACAGTGCTTCAGTTTCAGCTTCAGAGTTTGTCATGTCTGTTATGGATTGTGATTGTCTCACCATATATTGTTTATTAGTAATTGTTTTTCCTTTTTATCAATCACTAGAAATTTCAGGCGACCCCATCTGAATTCCAGGTGACAGCAAAGCACATTTTCAAAAGTAACTAAGAACTTTAATGACATTATTAAGTACTCATCGGTACTCTATATTGGCAAGTGCTCAAATGTAAGTACTTGAACTCTGTCTGGAAAAAAGTGGTATCGGTGCATCCCTATTAATAACTAAAATCAAGTTCAGGTTTTTGTCATTATACCTCTTACTGTGAGCTTGTTTATCAATAATGTATTGAATACTACAAACAAGTATTTTTAAAAAAATAATTCAAGATGATGAACATGCTTGTAGGATTCACATAACAGTAGTTGCCAAAAACAAACAAAAAAAAAAAAACAATGTACATTTGCATTTTAAATGGTTCAAATTTAGGATGTTCTTGTATGGAAACCCACCTAATGTGTACTCTAATTATTTTACAGGGCAATGAGACAACTATTGTTCTGGTGAACAAAGCACATACAGATAATGCACACGCATTATATAATGGCAGAGTGGACTCACTGACACCAAAGGCTGGATATTGGAGGAAATAATAAGATTTTTATCTTATTTATTTTTATATATTTTACATTATCATTCAGATTATTTTATATTGTTTTTTAATTCTTAACTTTTTTTGTTCTTTTTAAAACCCACTGAAGCAGTATTATAGAAGGAATACAGAAATGTCAAATCTGTAAGATTGCACACAGATTGCAATAATTGGCTCATTTGTCAGCTACTGTATAAAGTGGGGGCAGGGAAACTCCAGATGTTCCTTTTTATTTGGGGGTCATCAGAAAAGATTCTTAATAGGCTTTTCTAGTAAGCAGGTTGAACCATAACAACAGTAATGGCCTAGAGCTGATTTCTCTGTGAAAATTACAGGATAGGAGTGAAGTGAAAGGATTATGGAGATGGTGAGAGTGTATTATTAATAACCTGACAGGTAAAATGAAGGGTAGTTCTCTTTATTGCTCTGACCCAGACTTTCTATCTGCTGTACACACATACAATGGTTTCGAATTTCCTTTATGTAATGTTGCACATCTGGGAACATTTCTGCATGGCAATTTCAATATTGTCATTCTCTGCTTTCTGGTTTAATAAAGAAAGAATGAAAAGCCAATTTCTTCTTTTAAAAAACAATCCATACAAACGGCAAACATACATACACAAACAGCCAGCAGTAATCATCTTTCCATCCATGTGTGAGCTTGTTAAGCCTCATCTGAAATGACAGTATTCCCATATGTGGGTGAAGGTTAATGTGTTGTTAGTTTGACCTATTTTAGTAGAGCTGCTCTTTAGATTTAGATCTCCCAGGGAAAAGTAACCACAGGACAAAAATGCTGGTATGTCTGCATATGTTTTTAAAATAGGTTTCCATTGTTATAGAGGTTAACTGTAAAATATGCTGGACATCAACAGAGTGAAAATGACAGGATGATATACTGGGTATCTATTATATGTTCACTCATGCACATCTTTCCAGTTTATTGCAATTGATCTGTTTATTGGAATTGTACAACAGAGCAGGCCTATGTGTCCCAGTTTAAATGCCAACTATAAAACACAGACCTCATTTCACGATCCTCCATGGAGAGAATTATTTAATTTGGGCTGTTATTCCATGAGGGATCCTCTCATTGCACACTTTTCTCCCTGAATCTGTTCACATCTGAGTCATACTTCAGCTTACTGTGCTGTCTGCACAGTCCTCATTTCTGTGTAACCCAGTTTTTCTCTAATAGACTAGATTTTGGGTTAATTAGTCAGTAATCTTGTCAAAACATGGATCGATGAAGTCGTCAGTTATTTTGCATATGTTGCTGGATTTGACTTTGAACTGCAAATTTCCCCCAACTTCTCAGAGTCTTTTATAGTTGTAACGAATATTAGTATGTGATTTCTGCTTCCTTATGTTCTTTCAAACTTGGAAAGCCAGACCAACTTTGCAAAAGTAATGACTAGATAGAACTACAATGGACATGCCAAATGACAATAAAGTCTAATCTAATCTAATATTGGTTATTAGAATAGGACAGAGTAGAACAGAAAATTATAGCATTAGTATTAAAACAATGCACATACATTAGGACATTATCATTTGCTATTTAGGGCATTCAGGGATCAACTCCAGATCTTGATCAGCATGGTGGTTAAGAACTGACAGAATAAACTTATATACATCTGTTTTTAATGGCTGGGGAAATCAGATGACCAGGAGGAAACCAATGTGGCATGAAGAAAACAGGTAAGTAACAATCAAACTCTGAAGTAGAATCAAACTGCTAACCTGCACCACTGCACAGAGGCTTCCCCTTCTCAAATGTTCTAGTTCTCACCATATACAGCTCTGTAGTGGCATGAATTTCCCCTCACCTTTCCAGAAAATGTAGAGTATTAGGGTCATAGAGAAGAGGTGAGAAACATTTACTGATATGAAATATAGCTAAATGCGAAAACTTTCACTGACATGTGGACCTGCTTTTGTATGGCTTCCTTTGCTGCTTTCCTCTGCACCTTTCCTCTCCAAACCAAAAATGCTTTTCCTCTGATTTTGAGCTATGATGTTGTTTAGCCTTTATTATCTTAAGCTCATGAGTTCACAGCTCACATTCTTCATTGTCAGGATTGCTGCTGAGCCACAGTTTTTTTTAGGTTGTGTGACAAGAATACAGAGTTTAGCAGCACATTACCTCCACTAAATGGACTGGAATCACTACATACTCATTCTACGGCTATGACAGTCTCATTATGTTCCATTTGATCCACTATCTGATGAGTCCAGTGTAGGACCCTTGTTGAAATTCAGTCAAATTGTCCAGGATAGTTTGACATATTTTACATCCACCGAACCCTTCTCAACATGTTACCTATTATTACAGAGGTTTTATCCAAATTATTAATATGAAGCAGAAGATAATCTAGAGATTTATGAAAGTCTCAGCTGAGGTTTTTCTCATTTAACCATCATTACAATATTTGTTGTGTATTATCTCTTTTGTAAAAATCTGTAATGGTCAGCAATGAATAAATGACCTGATGCATCAGTGCAGACTTAGCAAACCCTCTCAGCTGCAGTCAGCACCAATAGTGCACAGGGAACAGGTCAGAATGCAGACACAGCTGCCTTTCAGCTGGTGCACCCCTCTGCTCTTCAATAACACACTAAATGCATATAGTATGTCCACATGCAGGATTTCTTTGAATGATGGGCTTTGTTGTCCTGCAATCCAAAGTGTTTGGACCTCCAATTCAAACTCTATTGCAGAATTATTCAACAAATAGCAGAGAATCCATGTCAAGTTTGACCCAAATGCTGTGATTTTTCTTTTAATATCCAGTAAAGGCTCACTGTTTTTCCCAACAGGTGGTGAACTGGTGGGATTAGAGGCAAATCCACTGTGTTCCAATAGTGGCAGTGATGGAAATCCAGACAGGAATTAACAGCAACATTTTTTAACAAATATGGACCAATTGACATTTATAATGATGCTTTATTGTAATTATAACATTAGCTGTAAAAAGCTGTGAATCAAGAAGCAAAGCTCTGTGCCAACAGGATGATTTTCAACATTAACCCTTAAAGACCCAGAACTATTTTTATCACAACTTCCAAATTGTTTTTTGCCTTAGATGCTTTTCAGAGAGGGAGAGAGAGGGAGTGAGAGAGTGAGAGAGAGAGTGAGTGAAGAGTGAGAGAGAGAGAGAGAGAGAGAGAGAGAGAGAGAGAGAGAGAGAGAGAGAGAGAGAGAGAGAGAAAATCAGAATAGCTTTTATTGTCATTTGGCATGCCACAAGAACAGATCAAACAAAATTTCTGTTTGCACAATTCTTCCAAAAACTAGTACGGGCCACTGCCATTCAAGGGCGCAGCCAACTGACAAAAGAATTCAGAAGAAGGTACACATGTCTAAAGCAATATTTTATGACATTAAAATATTGACACATTAGCACGTGGGTTCGTATGGCCATTTTTGAAATGACAGAAGAGGACAGAACAGAAGAGCAGCAGATGGAGATAGAGATGGGGGGGTATCAGTCTCTTTCATCAGCAGTTGATGTTTGGGCCTTTATGGGTTAATGTAAAGTAAACTTTACATGATAAACTTCACGGATATGTCATTATACAAATTTTGTTTAAAGTGATGATTACAGATTTACTCTAATTTCAATCTCTGAGTTGATCTACTCTGAGATAGGAAACTCAGAGTATTATGTATTCAGTTACCAGTAAAAGAAGATTTACAAAAAAAACCTGCTAAAAAAAAACAAAAAACAAAGGAACTGCAATAGTTGGAGTGGCAGATAAGGAAACTGCCAAGTTAGAGGAGGTGCATGGTCACAGGCAAATGATGTTAATGATGTGAACTATAGGAACATTATCTAAACTAGCTCTGGTATTTGGAGGAAATAAAGAACAAATGAAATGTGTATTCTGTCTTTATTTGACTGCTGTGGTGGCGATGATGGTGACTTCATCTGGAAGTGTATCTGTCATATAGTGTCTGTGATCGTCCTGCAGACAGTTGTCTTACTTACTGGGATGTCAGAGCATGAGTACAGTTAATGTTGTAAATGTGAGGACGGATTAGGTTGAGTATGTAGATGATGTATGGTATGTATGTAGAATTCTCTGCAGTAATGCACCTGCAGTGTCATGTTAGTGAAAAAAGTCTGCATCTACTGTGTCTAATGGACTTATAATTTATGTCTACCGACTGATTTTTGTTTTAAATAACAGAATTGCAGAACTATGGAACCTTGGAATGCCCAATAATTTATATCTATTCTAGTTACATGTTTTCTGAAGTGTGTGTATGATTATTAAAGATATAATAAATAATGGTAATATGATAATTAACATACAAAATCTGAGGTAATCAAGAAGGCATGTGGGCAAAGGAAATGAGAGTGTGTAAAATATGAAGTATTCTGTACTGCAGAGACTAATATCTATATATATTCTGCTATCAGTGCCCATAGGCAAAACACAGAGCTGAATTTGACCCTAATGAACTCTGATGTGGATATGTGTGTGATTGTGTATGACTGAGAGTGTGTGGGTGGTAGTTTCATTCTCCGTGGATGTGCTCTCACCTGTTGCCCCACTCCCCACTCATCACTTTCTTATGCACACTCTCCTCTCCAGCTCTGTCTCATTCACTTGAATGCAACTCTGCCTCTAATGCACACAAACACTATCTCAGCTGTATGTTAAAACATGCTGAATGTGCTTCATCACATTAATTCAACACCATGCTATAAAACATCAGCCCCATCCTTATGCTGACAGAACAGCTATGTGAGTTGACATTGCATAAGCCAAATAAAAGCCCAGGACAGTGTTGAGCTCCTGTCAGCCTGCGAATGTGACGTGGGATCACATTATGTAAGGAGATTCCACAACACTTAATAAAGCTCCCAACCAGGCAGCCGCAGCTCTAGTGAGAAAACGGACCACCCAGATTCTCAATGCAGTGGCACTGCAACGGCCTGCAAATCAATATGCAGTGCCTACTGCAGGATGCTTTACAGAAAACTCAGATAGTACAGACCCTGTTAAATACACAGCTTAATTGTAAATAGAAGAGTGCCTCCATTGTGACCTAAATGAGATTCTGCAGTTAATTCTTTCTGCATACAACTGCAGTTTTATTTGATCATTAAAAATGAGTGACAACACATTTTGATCCAACTTACTATCTTACAAACAAGTTAACATGGATCTAACATACAACTGTGTGTTGATCCTAGCATCGTGTGCGTCGCAATAATCATCTGTGTGAAATGCAACAGCAGCAGTAAAATTGAGGAAACAATTCTTAAATTCAGGAAATTTGTAGTAACAATAATAATGATAATAATAATAATTATTATTATTATTATTAATCATTTTAATTTATTTGAGATTATTAGTAGATTAATCATTTAAGATCTATTGCAGTTAATTCTTTCTTCAAACACCTAAAGTCTAATTTGGTCATTAATATTGAATGAAAAATCCTGTTTACATCCACTGAATAAAAATGGGCTGCATGGTCGAGTCACCAGAAGAAAGCCTTTTACTCCACTAGGGCCACAAAGCAGACTGCTTACAATATGCTAAACAGCACAGAGACAAGCCTCAAAACTTCTGGAACAAGATTGTTTGGAGTGATGAGACCAAAATTGAACTTTTTGGCCATAACCATCAATGCTACATTTGGAGAGAAGTCAACAAGGCCTATAATGAAAGGTCCACCATTCCTACTGTGAAACATGAAGGTAGATCACTAATATTTTGGGAATGTGTGAGCTACAAAGGCACAGGGAACTTGGTTGAAACTGATGGTAAAATAAATGCAGAATATTATCAAAACATACTGGAGGAAAACCTGCACTCATCATAGGGCTAGGTGATATGCGATATACTAAGAGACTATATCGTTTATATCGAGATAAATTATTTTGGGTTTAAATTGTACTCCTTTTACCGCTCCCTCCAAATCCCCCATATTACTCCTCTCCTCGTCTGCCTCTCACTAGGCTTTAGTGGACCCCGCCTCTCTCCGTATCAGAGCGCAACCCACCCCACCACCTTCCTCTCAGAACTCCGACTAGTTTGTTTGGTCTTCGGCCCCGGGGCTGAACCGTTGCTCCAGTGGCGGCGGCGGGCCGAGCCCGAACCGAGGCTGAGCCGTGAGCCAGCCGAGGCCGAAGTCAGGGCTAAAGCTGCGTAGAAATAGGATGCGATGTAAGAATATAGACAGTGGTAAATTGGGGATTTCATACTAATGGGCATAGCTTTGGTGGAGAAAAAGAAGGAATAATAAAAGCAGGAGTGTTTATAGAGAGATAGACAAAAAGATTGAATCTAATCAGGAACCTCCTTTTCTAAACCTATGACAGAAAAGAAACTCATCTTTCTCAATGTACTGATTGCCTTGACTCATGACCAGAAAGCACAACCTACAGTATGTCGTAACTGTTCAGACACACAGATTCCAGGGGAGATTCACCTAATCTCAGCCGGAGGGGAAATGGAAATGGGATGCTTCTAAAGTTCACCCTTTCCTGAGCTTTTGTTTCCTCTTTTGTTGGTCACAAATAACTTCGATAATATTACCCTTTTTATTTCAGCATTCCACAAATAAACACTTTAATTCCACAGCAGTGTGCGTTTCACAATGTATTCAGGTCATATTTTGGAGGGATAGTCACTCTGATGGGGGGGTCAGTCTGCACGAGAACTGCAATTAATTGATTAATGGATTCAGACTGATCGAAGAAATTATTTCATTAAAGTTTTCACTGAATCGAAGCTTTGTTTCCTCAATTTTGCTGTTGCTAAACATTGGTTCCACTGTTGTGTTTCACATGGATGCTTTTTGTGACGCATAATGCCAGGATCAACACAAACAACATGGAGACTCAGAAGAGATGAGGACAAATAACCAGAAAATGTCTATAGCCTCACTTCTCTACATTGGAACCATCACTTACTCCTTTAAACTTTGAAACTTTCACACAAACATTACAAATATTTGTCTTCGTGTTTTTCTTTTAGGTTTTATGTTAGTTCCATGTTATGTTCTTAAGTTAGTAAGTTGGATCCAAATGTGTTGAAGACTGCAGTGCACATATTGTTTTTATATCTATAGACATTTTTATATATACTTTAAAGGCTACAGTTGTTATTGTTGTTATATATATATATAT
>JAPTYQ010000018.1:13883735-13894845 GCA_029814465.1 Ostorhinchus cyanosoma | reverse complement strand
ATACTTTTTGTGGTTGTTGTTCCAGCCGGTTCTGGAATAAAGGACATGTTGTTTGTCATTTTCAGACATGTCTGTCACAATTTTAATGTTTTTTTTTTTTTTTTCCAAATAATCATTTAGTTGAATAAAAACAAAGAAAATAATTGATAAATTAATTGACTACAAAAATAATCAGTAGTTGCAGCTCTAGCCTGTACTTATGTGGATACATTGGTGGTGGGGGAATGATTTAGAGAAGAGTTTCCCAACACTTTCTGAAATACATTTGTAGATTTTCATACAAATTTAAATAGTACAGTCCGACAGGCAAATGCTTTCTCTCTCTCTCTCTCTCTCTCTCTCTCTCTCTCTCTCTCTCTCTTTCTCTTTCATACACACACACACGCACACACACTCGGAGCAGGATAAGGAAGCTTTCTGACAGGGAATGAGCTCATGACATCTGAATGCTGTCCTGTGGAGAATGCTTTTCTGTGGCTTTCTCACAACTATTCCCTTTTTTCTCACACTATGTGTGCACTACCCTCTCTCATAAAACTTGATCTCCTTGTTTGAATTCTTTTGTCCATTAAATTTAGAGTGAATATGAGAAGCTGAAAAAGCTTAATTCGATATTTGATATCCCTATTCACCTAAACAGAGCATTTTCCTGCTTTAGAAATAGCATTCTGCTGTTGCTGTGAGGGTGATTTAACTCTTTGTTTAATGAGTTTGTCTGTCTATCATTGTATTTGTCCGAACATGTGGGTAAACATTAAACTTGACAAATAGACGATGGTCTAAGTCAAGCTTGATAAAGGTGGTTGAGGTCCCCCACATAAAGAATTTAGGCATTTTGAGTGCGGATGGGATTATATTTCTATGTACAACTTCTGCACATTAATTAATCAAATCTAATCATTGTAACAACACAGAAAAATAAACCAGGATATTCTTTGACACAAGTGACGTATCTTGCAACATATCGTGCATCGTTTTAAGCTATAGAAGTCTTAATAGCCTTACAGTTAACAGCAGAAGCTGTACCATAAACACTCTGAAAATAGCTTTCAGATGTCTTTCCGACCACATATGGGCGCTTGACATCAGAGTGGCCTGGGCCTCCTTCATAATTGGGGTGTTTGCAGATATGTAATTGCAAACACACTTAACACAGCTGGAATGCTACTACTTTGAATTCGACAGAATTTACGTCAGTAAATTAAATATAAAGCATTTGTTGAGGAAAAACAAGCAGGTTTAATTAGAAGTACTGTGTCGTCGGAACTTTTTACACATACACAAAAAAATAGACATTTTTGCTAAAACGGGGCCTTTCAGGTGCTTCTCACATGTTTGGTAGTATGGGCATTTTCAGCTCATTTTTGGGGTTGCTCAAGCATCCCTAAATTGTTTCTCAGCAATATTCTAAGGTTGTTGAAATTTTTCTTGTTCACTTTATGTCCATTCTTAACATGCTAGAAAAATGTCAAAACCATATATAGTACATAGTTGAAATGTAATTTAAATTTTTTTTTTTCCCCTAACATGTCTTGTCCAGCATCCTAACGAAATGTAATATTTTAACAACAAAAATACAGCACTCCCCACCTTGTCTCGAAAATGTTATGTTCCACCCCATCCCTCCCCCCTTCCCCGACTCAGACTCTGGGCTCCACCTGTACAGAGCAGTGGTACTGGTGCTGCCTTCCACAGTTGGAGTACAGTAGTGGTATAAGTTTAAATCAGGATATGGGACACATTTCTTTACATCTACTACTTAATACCAACACATTATTATCATCACCTGTCCCTGTTTTTGCTGCACTGAAACGTAGATTGCTGCTTATGTTGTTAGGTAGGAGTTAGCTGTTGTTTTTTCTAAGAAATGTTCCATGTGGTTCAGGCAAACTCTGAATTGGACTGAGAGAAGCTGTTGTGTCATGTGCATGTGTTCGTATTAAAGACAAAGTACTACTGTCTTTATCTGACTGGTTAACTGACTGGATGCCCATTAACTCCCAATGTGTGTGTGTGTGTGTGTGTGTGTGTGTGTGTGTGTGTGTGTGTGTGTGTGCAGACAGACTGACAACCTCATCATGGACATACAATTGTTGTTGTTTTCAGATTCAGGTAAGAGTGGAAGATCGACTTGTGTAACCTCATTTTCCACAGCAACCAAATATTATTAATAGGTATAAAACACATTGTTTGGTTATTTACCGTTTGCAAAGACTGAGAGAGGGGAGTGGAGAGGCACTTAACATATGCTGTTGTGGAAAAAAATGATTAGCCCACCCCTTCTTTTCTTCAGTTTCTTGGTCATTTTAATGCCTGGTACAACATTTGTTAATTAGAAAGTAAATGACAAAGGTGCTGGTTTGCTGATGTTTGGAAGTAATCTTATAAAGTGTTCTTCCTCATATATATATATATTAGTTTATGTCCATTTATACAACAGATTTATACATTTTCCCCTAGATAGAACCTGTAAAGTGAATGTATTGTCATGTGCAGACAGTGTTCAGAAGTAGAGCTGGTAGCTCTGAGACAAATATTCCTCTGGAGTAAAACCCATTCTCTTGTATAAGTATATGTTGAGGAGCTGTTGTATCAAAATGGAGGATTGTCTTCCTCCATCAATTAGGGTTAGGGTATATTTCTTTTATGATTCCAATCTATTCCTCTTTTACTGTGGCTCATCATTTAGTCAAAAGTCTAGGTGCTCAGGACCCCTAAACCTCTGATCCTAGACTCGCCCCTGTTTGGTAGAGTATTTTGGGGCTGGGTTTCTCATTTGAGGGTTACGGTTAGTATTAGAGGTTCAGTGTAGATGCTTACTATAAAGTTTTGAGCTTAATAGTCAAGTATAGGAACCAGGTTTAGTATCGTTTTGGTTGAAAACATATGCACGTATACTAACACTTAGATTCTTTCTAAATAGAAGCTTTAAGTTTCCAAATGAGAGCAAGAACACTGTGAAAATAAAACATCAAAATGTCTCCTCATCCATTACCACAACCTCTAGGACAATCAAACAGCTATTCACATTTTATCAGAATTATCTGGAAAGACGCAGTGAAGAGAAGATAATTCAAATAATTTAAATGTTCACCCATGATCTAGAATATGTCAGAGTTTATTTGAAATAGGTGTTTCCATTCTCCCTTATGCACATTTTGTGAAATAAATGGGGAAAAAAAGGCCACAAAATTAAAAAAAAATAATAATAAAAAGTTTCTAAGTGCAAACGTTCTTTGTCCATTACACATATTTTTTGAAATCCACCTACTGTCTGGTGCTGACTGATTTTTTTTTTCTTCACTGCTTCTTAACACGCTAAGCAGCCCAGCTGTCCAAATCAAGTCACTCTCCAAAGCAGCAGGATTTGTGAGTTTATGGAATCACAGTAGAACGACAATGTTGCCTGGCTTTACTGGTAGATGCATTTTTACTGTCACACAGTACACACTGTTGTGCTGCTCAACGCTATGTTAGTAAATGGAAATGACAATGAAAAAGCACGACCCAATGTACCAATGGCACACAAAAATCATGCTATCCTTAGTGAACATACAGAGACTGATCTTATGAAGCGGCCTTTCACCAGTTATTCAACGCCATTTGATCAGATGTCAAGATAAGTCAAGATCTCCGGCTCACATAACGCTAACCCTATCCTAACCCTAACCCTCAGTGCGCTGTTTGATTCATTGATTCAGGTTGGACAGGAGCCTAATAAAGGCATGAACATACAGAAAGCGTATAATGCGTAAAGATAACGCGCTGATTAAAAGTGGCGTGTCTATTTACGTGAGTCATGATCACATGGACATACAGTCGCGGAAAGATTATTAGACCATTAAAAGTCATCAAAAACAATGGTCGCGCAATCTAGTACTAACTTCTGTGTGTATTGTGACTGAAACAGACAGAAAATAAAACATGTAATGCCAAAAAGTACTGATTATGTTGTCAGTACAATACCATAGCTATTGATGTAAGAACTGAAGTGATTTTGTTTATTATCAAGAAAATGGCTAGATATCAACTCTTAAATTAAACTCTTATGAACTATTTCTGTTGTTATCATTATATTTGTCCAAACAAATGTAACTTTAGTTGTACCAGGCATTAAAATGACCAAGAAATTGAAGAAAACAGGGGTGGTCTAAATAATTTTTTCCCACAACTATGTATGATTCATTTCTTATTGCTAATGGCTGAGGGCAATGTCAAAATCTACAGTCTGCAAATCTTTAAGTCGATATTGTAATGATAGTTTTCAAATAACATCATGTCAGACTGCAAATTTCACTCTTGTAACATCAAAACTAATGACCCTGACTTCAATTACAGCACCTAAGCTCCCCAAACCCAGGGAAACCTTGCATTTGTGTGTATCCTCAGGGAATAGATCATCATTTATCACCACACGGACTCTCTTTATTGTTTACTGGGGAGCATTTCTGCTGGTGTGTAAAGGAACAAAAAGAGCACTCCAGCAGCCCTCCCTGTCTCAGTCACTCTCCCCCTCCTTCAATATCTCTCCCACCCCCTCCTCAGGCCCTGGCACACTACCCTTTCTATGGTATCCAACCAAACACAACTGGACCATTTTAGGGTGCTGTACAGATTGCAGTTTTCCCATCAAGGGGCTTTTCAAAAGAACAACCACAATATTCAGTGTAGAGTCTTCTCTGCCAGTAGCGAGTCATTATGTTTTATGGCACATTTGAATAGTTTTACTAAATAGTCAGAAATTGGTTTGAAACAGAATTTGATCCTTCATGCTTTTATTGTCCAAAACTTCCAGGCTGGTGGTTGTTTGGCAGATGGAGGCCCAGGCAACCTCAGCCGTCTGGAAAGGTCACTTTCATGCACACAGAAGTCCAACAGTAGCCATTATGCTTCTCCCTTGAGCCATGCGGATTAAGAGTAAAACCAAATCTGACAGAGAGGTAACTCAGGGCAACAATTAATGCTAAGCTAAACTCTGATACCTCCTGTGTTGTTGGAGGACACTGAAGTGGCCTCTTATTGAAAAAAGTGGGTAGTGTCACTGTATGGGTTTTGTTCATCATATTTTCATCTCATACAAGAAAACAGCTGTGAGCCAAGTGGATTCATTTGTCAATGCAGATAAACACCCCTGAAGATGTAGACATGTATTTACACAGTTTCCAGTCAGAAAGCATATAATAAACACACTTGTCTGCTCCTTTATCTGGTATTTCAAGATCTCTGATTTGGTAGTAATGGAAGTTACGTATCTACCCGCCTACACATTATGTGTCTGCCAACTCACATTTGTACCCACCCACTCATGTCCACACACTCATGCACATATAGACATTTATACAATCACAGAGCAGATGAGAACACAGTGCTTAGTTATAAAAATAATAATCCCATGCAGTGCCCTAATGTAGTAGATATGTTGGTATTGTTCTGCTTTCTGCTTTCACCACAGTTTGCTATCTTCAGCATCAAGCCTCTCTCTATTCAATTCAATATTCATTTTCAGGTTATAGTCAAGGCAGGTGAAGTATCAGTGTGGTGTTGATAGGTCACATAAGCCAACTTTCAGCAGCAACACAACAAGAATCTAAACATCTTTGTCTTTCATATCAAAGGGAAACATGATAAAATAAGCCGTACTTGTCGACCAAATGAAGTGTTGCCATTGTACATGTCTGCAAACCATGGACGTGTAATGTCAACAAAATTCATCCCTGACGGATCCAATATTTTCCTGCTTTTGCTTTAAGTTGGGGGTGGAGGAAGTGTTTGGGGTAGTTGGATTATATACAAAATTCTGGATACCTGGGTGCAACATTTGCATCTGGACTGTATATGAATCTATGTATAATTGAGCTATAAAGGGTTTTGCTTTTAGTAACATAAATATGATACATAATGTATTTATTTATTTATTTTTTACCATATCTTCAACATTGCATCATGTCTATCAAGAATGACTGAAAATTGTGTTATCTTTTTCAAACTAAATACTGCAAAAAACAATACTACTGTTGTTTCTGACAGACATGGTTATTACTACAGCCTCCTTCCAGCCTGACTCCCAGGATGCACTCAGTTGAAATAAGCCTACCATCAGTTGACTATTTCAGCCCCCCTTGCTATGTGAAATGACAAAAACACCTATTCCAGAATGACAGTGGATTAAGCCAGACTAATCTTAGTATTCCAATGTTAAAGCACAACAAGGTGCGTGGCCTTCAGTTCGAAAATGAAGCCAATGTGAAAGGATCTTAGAGTGTAATACCACTGAAAGGCACAATACATTGATCCAAAAAGCCCTGACTCCCATACACTTACAAGGAATTTATTTCTAAAAAATATTACATTACATTTTTTTTTCCAGGAGTTATTCTGGACCCATTTGTTTTAATAGGACCTGGTCCATCTTTAAAATGATTCTCTATTAGACTCTGATCTTTATGTCAAGAGTGCCAAGAGCAGTTAATACACTATTAAAATGATATAACCTACACATTTCCACAAGTGTTGATATGAAGCATGTATTTTAGAAACCCCTGTGTTAACCCAAGCCCTGGTATCAAAGCCCTGTCAGTACCTATATCTACGAAGGTTTAATAATGCTGGCTGATATTGTAAATTGAATTGGCTGGAAGACAAACAAAATATCTTGTCTGTTAACAATTTAAGGTTTACAACAAAAATACCATGGACATTTAAAACAGTATGATGTTAAGTTACAGATTTTAATATGCAACACATTTTGGGTTCAGACATGTTGAGATGAAACATACAATGCCAACAGTTTATTTTGGCAAATGGACTGAAGCGAGTATTTCTAAAACACTTCTCTGGATTTTATGATTTGAAAATTGAACTGATATGTGTATCCTGTCACCTGAGCAATGATTTCTGTACTTCTCAATCTCACAGGAATCCCTGTGTGGCACAGTTTGATTCAGCTAATTTCTTCAAACAAATTCGATAAGATAGAGCTTACTAATGTCCTCATCATGCAGTTCAGTTACACAGTTGCCTCAGAGTTTTACTAACCACATTATATTTTTCGTGATATTTAAAAGGAGATAAAGCTCCAGGCCAGACATATCATTTCCAGTAAACCAAAAAGCGTCTTTCTTAAAAATGTAAAGAGCTACTGGTGTCGCCTCTACGCAATATGGCCATAAGAGGAAGGCCAGGGGTTTAAACGTGCAATTGACAATGCAGTAAGCAGCAAGTTAAGAAACCAAACACCAAACTTTTTTACATCACTTTGAAGGTCTGTATCTTTGACTACGTAAACTAGAGCTGCAACGATTAATTGACTTGAATTGATTTAAAGAGATTAAAAGTTGGATGACAACTTTCTGCTCTTAAACTTTGGTAAAACTGAAGTCAGTGTGCTTGGCCAAAAAACTGTTAGGCCTACAGTGTCTAAAAGTGGTCATCGTGGACAGAAGACTCATCATGATACACTGAACTCTTCTCTGCTCCTCTTCTCTGACCTCCCCTCTGCTCCTCTTATCTGATCTCCTCTCACCTCCTTTTCTCCTCTACTCATGCCCCAGCAAATACATGTTACTGACTTGATTTCCTCCCTGGAGTCTTTGTGCTTTATCGCCTCACAGGTTTTCCCTGGATCATCTGTGGACCTGCTGATGTGGTCCTTCTCTCCTGCCTCCATCATCATTATTCATTTATTCATATAGTTGTGATAGTGTTTATTATAGTTACAGAGATGGTAGAGGTTTCTGTTATTTCTACTAACAGCTGCAGTTGTAGCACTGTTAATACTTATATTTGGAGTAGTAGTATTAACAGTTATAGACATTAGTTCTATCTACTGGTAATTATACAAGCACCAGCTGTTTTAGTTTTTAACAGTTGTAGTGCAGTTTGCTGTACCCATCCCAATCTCTCTGTCTCTCTTCCTTTAAACCTCTCTCTTTAACCCCAACTGGTCAAGGCAGGCAACCATCCTCCAAGAGCTGGGGTCTGCTTGAGGTTTCTGCCTGTTAAAAGGAAGTTTTTCCTCACCACTGCCACCAAGTGTTTGGTCTGGAGGATTCTGTTAGGTTTCTGTAAATTGGCTGAAGAATCTGGTTTAGACCAGCTCTATATGTAAAGTGTCATGAAATAACTTTTCTTATGATCTATGCATGTCTATATAAATACATTTATATACTCAATTACAATTTTTCTGAATTGAAGCTTTCTTTCCTTCATTTCTTTGCTGCTAAACACTGGTTCCACTAATGTGTTCACACGGACGCTTATTGTGATGCACATGACGTCAGAGAGATGAGGACAAAAATGCAGAAAATGTCTAAATGTTCACTTTTCTCCTTTAAATACTCCTTTAAATTTTGAAGCTTTAACACAAAACTTATAAATAGTCTTTTTAAATAAGTTTGTGAGTCGAATACATGTCTTGAAGACTTTTTTGACTTGTTTGATGTTGTTATTTCTATATATTTTATATATCCTTTTATGTTTATACTTCTTGTGTTTGTTGTTTCAGCTGGTTCTGGAATAAAGGAAGGTCATTTTCACATGTATTTTTCAAATTGACAAAAATTTTTTTTAGCCTATTCAAATTATTGTTTGATCAAATCAAAGACAATGATCAATAGATTAATCATTTACAAAAATAATGAATAGCTGCCACTCTAAAGTGAAGGCAGAGTAGTGCCACTATATGTGTTTTGTTCTTCATATTCTCATAAGGAGACACCTGTGAGCCACAGGTTGCATTTGGTGACTCAAATGAACATCATTGTAGATGTAGACTAGAATGTAATAAACACACTTGTCTGCTCCTTCATCTAGTATTTCAAGATCTCTGATACTTCATTCTGATTTGATGAATTAATTTAAAAAAAATAATTGCTGCAGCTCTAATGTCAACAGACACACAGGAACTACTACGTATATGGTAAAACATGTTCTCCCAGGAGTCATAAATAGCACCCAGTGTACTGGGGATGGACAATATGGCCAGTATGTTACTGTAATTATATATATATATATATATATATATATATATATTCTTATGAGTAGATATCAGTAATTATAATTCATGCCAAAATGTCATTTCTTTCCACATAAGATTCCTTGGTCCTGAGGTAAAGTTGAAAGAGCCACGTGGTTATTTTTGGTTTAAAATTTCTCACAAATACTGTAACAAGATGAAAATGATCCAAATGACAAATACATATGTAAGCAAAAATAGAACACTTCATGTTGTGGGGTCATGCGAGGCCCTATTGCAGGTGGCGTGTCTGTGTGAATGTTGTCAGTGTGTATCTGAGGGGCAGAGCTGTTCAGCTCCATCAGCACCAAGGCTTCTGTCCTGTATCACTCCCAAGGTGACTCCTCTGCTGTTGGCAGGCAGAGTCCTGAAAACAGCTCCCCAGACTCACTATGCCTGCTTCCCCCACACACTCATGTTTCAGAAACCACTGGCTAATTCATTTTTCTAAAAGAAATGTCAAATCATGTTCAATTTTTTTCTTTTTACCCTATCCTTCCTCCTCTGTTCATTTCTGTAAATGCAGATGAGAACGAAAACACTAATGGATACATTAATGGATACATTAAAATAATTTTCAGTGACTTCAGCTTTTAACTACAGTCACATTTTGTCTTTGGTTTGATGCTAACACATGAACATCTGACCTTTTCTGCTTTCAGTTCTCATAGCAGAGAATGCCCACCTCCACAGGAGAACACACACCTCCTACACACACACTGGAAGGGAAATTGTACTTCAAAAGCAGTTCACTGTGCTTGGTTTTGCATTGTGCATTATCAGAAGTTTTGTGCTGAACATGCAGGTGTATGACCATAAGTGTGAATAAATAGGCCATTGTCCTGTGTCGACAGTAGGTCATCTATTTTTGTCCAGGTTAATACTCTTCACAGGAGTAGGTGTGCTAATTTCCTTACTCTGTGTCTCTTCCTGAATCTATCTCTCTCTCTTTGTGCCACAGTGTGTGTCTGTCTCTCTGTTAATTGATTAAGAGGATTGAACCGGCTGCTGCAGGGTTAAGTACAGAGTGCGACCACCAACACACATGGACATACATAGAGTAAACACTCACTAAAGTGGAAAGACACACCTACTTTACCATAATTTTGAAACATATTATGAAAACATCCACAAACTACTACATTATCTAATACTATAAACTAATACTGCAGTATCTGTTTATAACTGACTTGAAAATCTAGTATAACCAAAGTTACAGGCCAGTTCCCTGCCTTTACCCTGATGTTAACCAAAGACTTAGCCCAACATTTAGTGGTTTTCTTTGTGCACACCATCTTTTCATCTTTAAATAAGAGGGAGTCCCCACATTTCAACATATTTTTGTGTGAATTTTATTTTACACTAATATGTATCCAGCAGACAGTTAGCATATTCTGATTCTGTAATGATTAACTCTTTTGCATAAAGAGACACTCAGAGTTTTCTAGGACCATCAGCTGCTAGCATGCAGAAGTCACATTGATTATTTCAATTTCCTTTATGACAAAACTTGCAAGTGTTACCACTATCACTCTGAAAACCCTGCATGTACAATGAGATTATTGAGATTGCTAGGAGGCCAAAACCATATCATATTGAGATTCAGACATTAAGTTTTGTCCAGCTTCTTTCTATATAAAGCAGAATAACTTTGCCACAGCCAGAGTACCTTCAAATCACAGAGTTTAGTCAGACTGCATTACAACTGAGAACACAACCCAGAGCAGCAGCAGCTTTAGAATCTTGCTCTACGCAGCAACTATACAACAAAACAACTCATCCTGATCTGATTTAATCTAATGGCAGTGATGCACAGCAATCTCCTCGATTCCCCCTCCCTTGCAGCCCGAATCAGTAGTGACATCATGAAAGTTGCAGCCTGTTCAGATGGTCTTACCTTTGTGACAGTCATGCAGAATCAGTGGGTGAGGAGCCGGCCGGTGTCCCCTTTAGGCAGTGAGCAAACGCCGCAGGAGTGGCTGAGTGATGAAGAGAGCGGGGCAGCAGCTCTGCTGAATATGCAGAGAGAGAGAGAGAGAGAGAGAGAGAGAGAGAGAGAGAGAGAGAGAGAGAGAGAGAGAGAGAGAGAGGGGGGGG
>JAPTYQ010000018.1:13854269-13876309 GCA_029814465.1 Ostorhinchus cyanosoma | reverse complement strand
ATAGATAGATAGATAGATAGATAGATAGATAGATAGATAGATAGATAGATAGATAGATAGATAGATAGATAGATGGACGGACAGACACAGACAGAAAGATACACAGATAGACATAGACAGACAGACAGACAGACAGAGATGCTGATAAAATAACTTTGAAGTAGAGGTAATACAAATTATTCCATTGCCTTTTGTCACTTTAACATCAGGTTCAAATTAGCAGAGAAACAGTTTAATACTTGACGTGAAACAGATATACATACATTGCGCCTGTCGAGTGCCATTCCCTCTATATGTTTAAGAGTAGGCTTGAAACTTTCCTTTTTGATTAAGCTTATAGTTGGGCAACTCAGGCTGCTCTTATGCAACAGGTTTAGACTGATGAGAGACTCAGTATGATACACTGAGCTCCTCTCTGATCCTCCTCCTCCTTTCTGACCTCCCATCTGCTCCTCCTCTTCTCTGACCTCCTCTCTCCTCCTCTTCTCCTTTATTCATGCCCCTGCAAATACATGTTATTGCCTCACAGGTTTTCCCTGGACAATCTCTGGACCTGCTGCTGTGGTTCTGCCTCTCCCACTTCCATCATCATTATTCATTTATCCATACAGTTGTGTTTATTATATAGTTACATAGACGGTAGAGGTTTCTATTATTTGTATTAACATTTGCAGTAGTAGTATATCTGCTGTTAATATTTGTATCTGAAGTAGTAGTTTTAATTTGTTGTAGGTATTGGTAATTATACTAGCACCAGCTGTTCTAGTTTTTAACAGATCTAGGTTAGCTTACTATGCATCCGTGTGTTTCCCCCTACGTCCCCCCTTCTCCCCGATCTATCTCTCTCTCTCTCTTTCTTTAACCCTCTCTCTTTAACCCCACCTGGGATCTGCTCAAGGATCTGCCTGTTAAAAGGGAGTTTTTCCTCACCACTGTCATAAGTATGTGCTCCTGGAGGATTCTGTTGGGTGTCTTTCATTATGATTTGAAATTATGTGAATAAAATTTGATTGATTGATTGATTGATTGATTGATTGATTGATTGATTGATTGATTGATTCAAGAAAAGCTAAAACATATTCTTTAACAACACTTTGCCAGCTTTTTAGACCCAATAATAAAGGAGAAATTTAGACATATTTCCCCCTGGGGTGTACCTAATGATGACCTCAGATAAATGCAAAAAAAAAAAAAAAATCTACTCTTGTTCTCAGCCACTCTGAAATTAATGAATTTTTAATAAAATATTGTGGCCAAAAATTTTTAGACAATAAGATTTAGAAAAGAAACGAGCAATGCTCCATCCATGAACAGAAAGTTGGGGTGTGCTGGTGGAATTGGGAGATGATTATGGGTTCTATGATGTCTCTGAGGTAAGAACATGCAGTGACTGAGCCATCTACAATCACCAAATCTGTTTTGCGTTGACTGGTGATGCCAGCCCAGACACTTGCACTCCACCAAAGCCCACCCTGGGGACCATGTTGACCTCGACATATCGTTCACCTTGCTTTCTCCACCAATGCTAACGACCATCATTTCTGTGCAAAGTGACCCGACACTCATCAGTGAACAGGACTGTAAGACCATTGCTGCATTGTCCAGGTCACATGGTCCTGTGCGCACTGCAAAGGGTGACAGCAGTGTCTTGGTGTCAGAGTCACTTGCAATGGTCGTCTGACATTCAAGCTAAAGCAGTGAAGTTGGTTGCGAATGGTTTGTCTGGAAACACTAGTACCCCTCACTTCTCGTAAATGGACCTTCTGAAACAATGAATACATGTCAATAATTGATGTTAAATGGAGTTCATCATCTTTTCATGGAAGTATCTGAAATTAGTTAAATCCAAATGGGGGGACTTTTTTTTTGCTGGCAGTAAATAATCTGCACTATAATACATATAAGTATAATAAGAACATATCTGTGAAGAACAATTTGAAAACAAATTAACCCTCACAGACCCAAACAACCACTGATGACCAAAATAATCTACTGATGTGAAATGTTCAATACCCATTGATCCATCAACCTATTAATACATGTAAATAATTGGTGTAAAATGAAGTTTGTCATCTTTTGTCATCTTTTCATGGCCATCAAATATGACCCATTTGGATGTTCAGAGGTTCCATAGTGAATGTGGAAACACCGTCATCCTCTACAACATTAACTCACTAGTAAATCCCATGGAGTTTGATTAATGACAGTCGATGAACATACTTGGATTATGTTCAGTTATTGATATCGTACCTAAAACCTTTTTCTTCAGTTTTTCTGTTTTTGATATAATAACCTGATGTGAATTTGAGTGTCTTAGATTTGAAAAGAGCTGTGCTTTTCCTTTTTTCCGTCCTCTGTTGAGGACGTACAGTAGTAGGATTCCGTCTATATCATGTCTGATGCGATGGTAAGGAATCTTCGAATTAGTCTTCGGTAAGTCAATGGGAGAAGTCAGCCTTCAAGGCAACTATTTTATTTTTTGTCGACAAAAAAATCTGAGAGCAATTCACAGTGATATGGGATACACCAGAATGACTACTATACCTTAAATATTGCATATAGTGAACATTTTAAGTCATTTTCAACTCTTTTTGTTTGATTAAATTGTTTTGCGGTTTTTTGGGGATTATACACCTCAGGGTATTCTCCATGTATTACCTCATTGCTTTTTTGTGTGAACAGCAGTATGAACAACTTTACTATGAGCTTTTTTGAACATCTACATGATCAGTAAATAAGGAAACACCCAATTTTCACAGAAAAATGCAAAATACAAAGTTTTATTATTATATTCGTGATATTATAATGAATGGCTGAAAATAATTTAGGAAAAGTTTAATTCAGTGTAAAAATCATTTGGGAACTGACACAAAAGTAGCACTGGGTGTTGATGAGTTCAATATTCAGTCTTGTCCTTCAGCTAAATTACTATTTAAATATACTCTTGAATTTGCTATAAAATGACTCATCACGAAATGGAAAAAAGGCCTACTCCTCTGAGCTCAAGAAAAATGTACTTTTTACCACTTTATGTGGTTTTCACAAGACAGTAATACTTCAAACATTTGAGTAGAATATAAACATATGGATATGATACATGTCATGTAACTGACAGTTTATAAAGCAGTATGAATAACCTTGTACATCGGGAAAATTAATCAAAAACATCAGATATTCTCCTTAGATCCAGTAATGCATTTTTGTCCTCTGTTGTGGAGTTTCACAGCTTTATTAAAAAAAATGCTGCCCACTGCAAAGGATATTCTATGAATAAATAAATAAATAAATACCTAAATAAACTGAAAAGCACACATTGCATCATGCTGTTTCCAATCAATTTAATGTAAAAAAAACAAACAAACAAATCTTTTACTTTCCTGGGTCTTAGGATGATATAATAATGAGAGAGACTGCTAAATTTCCAGCCCTTTTTTCCTAATTGTACTTTTGTTTCAGGGATCTGAGTACTTCTACTAGAGATGGTAATAAAGCACAGCACATAACTTTAGCTGTACCTTTAAAAGTTTTAGCCTTGCACACAAACTCTCCAAGTTTTGTGTCAAAAGGTGGCGCTGTGTTTCTGTTCCCTGACATACATTTCACTTCCACTCTGTAATGCACTCGGGTATTTCCTTTCCATTATTTTCCGCTTTGTTTTTGTTGACATCACAGAGAGAGAAAAAAGTAAGAGAGATGGAGAAGAAAGAAAACAATCAAATGCAATGCAGCAACATTTTAATCCAGATCTGTTCATTGTGTGTGTGATGAACACTGAAATCAAGCCCCCTCCCCCTCTCAGAACTTTTAACACTGGCCCACCGCATGATTTCCCCTCACAGAAATCGTTGCTCTAGTGGAACATTTAATGCACAGGGGCTCAAATTTCGACTTCCCCTGTGCATGACACAGTGTTCCAGCCAGCCACAGTCTGCACACAAACCACTTCCTTTATCTGAAGCAAAGTGAAGAAGACGAAGAGTGGAAGGGTGAGTGGAACTTCTGCAAAGATTAATAGTCAAGCAATGCAGCAAAAAGAGACTGCGTGATTCATATCAATTAGTGTTTTCATAGCACAAGTCACTCTGGAGATGTTCTGAGTGTGTGCCTCTATGGAAGTGATGCATAGCTTCATCATGAGTAGACAATTCCACAGTTTGTTCATTCAAAGCACAAACGTATTACTCCTCGCTTGTTTGCCACCATTTTTTAAAATTATTCTTTCAGTTTCTTTGTAGCTATATTTCCCTTCACAGAGCCTCTCATTTGTAGCATTTTTCACCTGCCATTCATTGAGGCAGATTTCCAGTATGGAGTCCTCTGATGGAAAAAAGGCCTGATCTCTCCCATCCCTTGATTCATGTCAGTGTGAAGAAAAGATCCTGAACTTAAAACTGTTTTAACTCCTTTTTCTGTTTTTGTCATGACCTTCATATCCAGGGCTGGTTCTAGCCATTTTGGCACCCTAAGTGAGATATGAATTTAGCGCCTCCCACCTCCACCCCTGACACACACACACACACACACACACACACACACACAGCCACAGATGGGGGGGGCGGGGTTACAAACATATATGGGGCATTCTACTGAATTGGTTCAAATTGCAGTCCTACAATGAAAATCACATTTAAAAAATCAATTAGGTATTCAGACTTTGCATGTGTACAAACATCATATTATGGTCTAATTAATCACAATATATTAATTGAGATCATACAAAATTAAATACATTGAAAATAATCCTTCATATGTTACTTCCTTTTGAAAGATGGCTGTCCAAACCTCTAACCCTTAAATTTCAATTCATGAAAATACTACTAAAATGTTTTTTCCCACTTTCCTCAATTTTGTTTTTAAATACACCCATTTGATTTATTTTATAGGAAAGTTGAAATAAGGAGATTAATTGTGTCTATATATTTTTTTAAATTAAAATACCTCATATCAAAACTGCAATCCCATGGTTTCATGTCACTACTGAAACACAAAGCGTTTTAGTCCATAGGTAGTGCCTGGTTTTAACCACACCCTAAATCTTTCATCCATAAACTGGCACATACCCGCTGATCCTCAATGTCCACCTGGTGAGTAATAAGTTTACATCAGTCTGAAGTAAATGTCTTCCAAAGTCTGAAAATCAGCATGTGGTTTTGAGGGCTGTCAATATCAAAACGCATACATTTTGAAATTAATCAAACACGTTTGTTTTTAATGCCAATATTATGTTTTGATCTGTGTACACCTGTTCAGAACTGTGTTTGTGGTCGTTTTTAGCCTAGTATTGATAAATTAAGCTAATAATTACCTAAAAGTGTCACTACCGAAATAGTCACTACTGAAACATTTGGGTAGTGATGTTTCGGTAGTGACATCCTGGTTTCAGTAGTAATAAAAAGGTAAGTTTATTCTTTTGATACATATTGTATTAATATGAATAATAATAGTAATAATAATATTTTTAAACATATGTTGGAATTATCCAACAGGCTGAAAATGAGAGTCAGAAAAGCATGGAGGAAAAGACAACAAGATCACAAACCTGTGTTGTTGGAAGGCTTGTTCTTCAGTCTCCTTTAGGAGGACTGCTCCCTGTCTGCAGACAGCGTCACTCTGAGTATCGATTGCTGTTTATTTCCGGTTGTTCATTTTAATTTGATGTATTTCTCTGTGATAAATTCTTGTTAATTTTAAACAACCTCGTTGTTGAACTTCTTTCCTCATCCGCAGAAAAATTCTCCAACATCAATCAAATCTAAAGGTGGTCCAACACAATATTAGAGATATTAAAGCATGGGACTGTTTTTGGTCAGACTGTTTATGCACTGTAGATGAAGACATTTTTCAGTCTTTGTTATCATAGTCCACATTGTCCTGAAATTGTTCCACAATTTGTAGATGCCTGTTGCAATTAGTTGCTAAATGTTCACCCAGCTGATTCTTTTTCTTACCAATAACTTTTCTTACCAATAATTTTCCAGCTTTATGTTGACCCCAACCCCAACTTTTTGGGAATGTGTTACTGTCATAAAACTCAATATTCCCTTCTTTTCCCATTTTCTTCAGAGTTTGTATAGTGTCTCAGTATTTTTAGAATTTGGGTTGTATTTGTTGGTTTCTCTGTATCTTTTGTCTTTGGAGTAAGTTTTAAGTGGTCTGTTACTATCATAGTATAACACTAACCAAATTGGTGTGAATGTGCCTGTGTGGTCTGCCCTTATCTCTAAAAAGTGTCAGTCCACCTCCTGCCCTCACTCTAAGTCCAACACTCTTTCTTCAATTAGTGCAGCTCCTGCCGTTGCTTACACAGCTTGTTGGCCGATCTGGTTTTCACTCCCAGGCTCAGCGCTAACAGGCCAGAGCTTATCATAAAAGCAGAGGAATGTGATTAAACCTTCTGCAGAATTTGGCATCCCTTCTAACATCCTGCCAAAAGTGAAAGCAAAGATGCTCGAGTCTACCTAAACTAAAGGTTCAAAACAATATTTTGAAACTTGACCATTTCCAAAATCTGGGACAACTGTTTTCTAAAAATGCATTGTATGTGAAAGTAGTATATAATTTACCTCTGGTTGTACTTCTGGCCTTTTCTGGTGTTGCATTGTTTATATCAGACAACAGTCTGAATCCTAAGTGCTAGGGGTGGCGTGCATTCCAGCTTTACTCCTGATTAACTTTGATTGAGCTGGTAATCAAACTTGAAACACATGTAAGGTCTTGATTAGTACCAGCCGCTTGAAACCAGTGAGATATTTGTTGCACATGGAACAAGTGACATACTGTTCTTGAGCTCAGGCATTTGCATTGATAGGGAGTAAGTATTAAAACAGGTAACAGATCATATTAAAAATTCCATGGACAACTAAACAATGTCACAAAGACAGTGAGCTAAGTATATTGTTTGAGTTGGTTTATTACTATTCATACCTTCATTTTTATTAGATTTTTTTTAATGTGGCTGTGCTAAAATAAACATATTGATGAGTGTTTGGCATTGGTCACATATGTGACTCTCAACTGGTCTGGCTGTAGGACTCACATTTTCCCATGGTCATCAAGCCATGACTCACTTTTATATAACCCAAACAAATAAATACATTTTCAAAAATGATTGTGAGCTTTTACAATAAAATATACACACATTTTTATGAAGTGAGTAAAAATCAGGAAAAACAACAATTAGTAATGTGGTCTTACATATCCAGCTGTTTTCACCCAATACATATTACTCAATGACAACAGTGCATTTTGGTTCCAAATGACATTTTAGTTTTGCTATTTTTGTACTTGGGTTTCAATTCCTTTTTATCTGGTTTTGTGGAACATCTTGCCTGTAAATAATGATTTAAAATTTGTCATTTTTCAATCAAATGTCTGCAATACAAACATTACAGCCAATCTTGCTACATGTATTTGACATGTCTGTCAAACTCATAGCCAGACATCAGATAATATATAAAGCAATAAGACATAATTAAAAGGCTTTTCTTTAACTGTACACTTATGATCCATTTGGAACAACTTTGCAACCCACGTTTGGGTCATGAGCCACCAGTGGATTATAATGATTTTGCTGTTGTTTGAGGGTTTTGTTTTTTAATGCTAAAACTGTTAATCGATCTGCAGTGTGTTTTGTACTGAGACTCAAACATCACTCTCTGATGCACATCTGTGTGGAAACAGCTGGTTCAAAACAAGTATTTAAAGTTGTGAGAGAATACAATCACATTAATCAGGTGAAAGGTCTGATTTGCTCTCTGGCTTGAAGAAAAAGCCAGTAGTTTAATCTGCATCTGTGTGGTGGCCCTGATGGATGCTGACTTATACTGATGACAACAACTGATAGCTACAGGTCCTGATGAGCTCCAAATGACCGAGAAAGATGTGTTTTCAAGATGTCTAAAGGGAAAATAAACAGCTATAAGAAGGCAGACAGAGCACAAACTGAAGTGATGGTTCTATGGAAACCTCAGATACAGAATGAACTTGGTTCTCATAAACTGTATAACTGAGCAAAAGTTACAAATGTCAATGTCAATGGGGGCATATTTACCTGTGACTGGCAGAGGAAAGACCCTCAACATGGAGGGACCCCATGCAGCTCAGGACCCTGCTCTTGGAATGGTGCCTTACTCATACAGTAAATCACAGAGCAGCAGGGGTTGTTGAAAAAGTTTGAAAGCCTGAGTTGGTATTTCCAGCTAAACATCTCATTCCTGGACACCAGCTGTTTGGCAGAGTAAAAATGTGGCACCAGCCAGCTATATATATTTGTGTTTTATTTGGTAAGTTTCTGTTCATTTTATTTTTCAGGGCTGATTTTTCAGACTTTGTTCTGGACCTGAGAATATTCCTTTTGTGTTTTTTTGTGATGTGTCTGGAAAGTTGGTGTGGAGGATGCTTGGTTAATGGGGCCCATTTTATTTTAAGTAGTCCAGGTATTACCCAAGATCGTATGTCTAACCACAGAATATTGTATGTGCTACGGTTTAGCATGCCTAGTGTCGAAGATTTAAGTTGATCTGTTAACAAAAATGAAACACAATATTCATATTTATGTTTTTTTAGTGCATAATAACCTGTAAATAAGAAGGATGGTGTTTTCTTTAGCTTATAATGAGGGAGCTTGACCTCCTCCATGAAGCCCCCATCCTGTGCTGCTGAACTTTGAGAGTTGCCCAGAGAGGGCAGACCAAACTATGGCTCTTTAACCATTTTTAAGTTGAAGTGATGTAAAGAGTATTTGTATATACTACTCTATTGCCTTTATTTTTTTTAACCCTATTTGCAACTGCGGGACAATGGGGGGTTGGATGTAAAGCACTTTGTGCTACATGTACCATGTATGAAAAGTGCTATATAAATAAAGTTTGATTGATTGTTTGAAAGAGAAGGGTATTCGTTTGGCTGTAATGTGCATTTTCATTGATAGACACCACTAAGTCCTACAAACTGGGTCTTTAACCCTTAAAGACCCACAACTACGTGAGTCACAATTTCCAGTGTGCACTTGGGGGGACTCAAATTGTGCACTTAGTGTCAGCGTTTGCTCTGGTTACACTGGGGTGTGATGCCAACTGTTGGGTGGTCTAATGACATCTCATTGTCTCTTTTATAGCAATGACAGATAAACTGACCTGAACAGATTTTTTTTTTTGGTTTGTCTTTCCCAAGTGATTTATCACCATTTATTAGTGCAAATCAGTTATTTATCTATGTTTAATTTACTGATCATGTAGATTTTCATAAAAGGTCAGAGTAAATTCAAAGGTTATTACATCAAAACAGAAAAAAGTTAGGAAAACATTCAATCATTTGCAGAAGAAAAAGAAGTTGTCCATTCACTGTTATTGATCAAACCTCATGGGTTTTACTGGTGAATCAATCTTCTAGAAGATGACAGTGTTTCCACATTCACCACAGAATCTCTGAATGTCCAAATGGCTCATCTCTCATGAAAAGTTGACAAACTGCATTTTACACCAATTATTTACATGTACTGATAGCAGTGGTGGGCTGTCAGGCCCTGCAAAGCCTTCTCTGTTGGCCTAAATATCATCAGAAATACTGACCTACATTTACAACCTAAATTCTAATATTTGTTCTGTGAAATTGCATTCATTTATTCCCATTAAACTATTCTTTTCACTTCATAGTGTTTCTCTCAGCTGCACTGCGTCCAATATGTGTATGTGGATGTAAGATATTTTGTCCAATCAGATTTCAGTTTCTATGTGTTGCCACAGTAAATCTAATCTGCCCTGGTCCCTCAGTATCAGTAGTGCTGGCCTATTTGACTTAAACTGTAGAGCATCTGGACTGTTTCTTTAACCAATCAGATTTCAGCTAGCTGGCCCAATGTTGTCAGCATTTATCTGTCTTCTGATTTGATGGTGAGAGCAAAATTATTATTTGGTATAGCTTTGGCAGTAGTCTTTTTGACTCATACCAATAAAGCTCATTTGTGTTGAATTGAATTTAACAATTAATACATATGTGAGGGGAGGTTGGCCAGTGCCCCTACTAGCTAACTTGTTGAGTGGACATTCTCTGTCTTCAAGAGAAAAGAAACTTATGCCAGGAATATGGCTGGACACACTTCAAAAAAGGAGTGTCGAAAAACAACATTAAAACACAAAATCTCTCGGAAAAGGTACTCAAAACAAGTGAAATATCTGTCCATGCAGCAAGATAATTTCACTTGACAAGATTTCTTGAATTAAGATGGTTAATTCCAGAAATAAGTATGTCTACAGATGAATGAACACTCAAAATAATAAATTAACTCTAAAAACAAGATAAATTATCTAACATCTCTAAATCTAAGGTTATTTATTTATTTATTTATTTATTTTTTGTCTTAGGAAGAACCAAATAATTTTCAATGCAGAGGCAACTGGAAACGTTGGCTCATCCCCCCCTCCCCATTCACTTATAAAGGCTGAAAATTCACATGCCTGTAGCAGCAAAATTATTGGTTGAATTCATACCAAATTTAGTTCATAGATTTCAAGTGACCCAGAATAGATTTGGTTAAATTTTGGGAAAAGTAGGTAAAAAAATTTTTTTTTTTGATGAATTTTTAAAGTCTTTTTTCCTTTTCCATTTACTTATAATGAGCAAAATTTCTAATATCTGTAAAAACAACAATTTTTTCTCAATTTACATCAAACTTGCTACATATAGTGAGGCAGTTGATATGATGATATCACTGTATGCATAGACATGATGACATCAGCTGGATTAAAATACTGGACCAAAATAATCTAAACTACGTGCCTGGCACCACTTATTTGCACATTAAGTGGTAACATGAGATGTGATTGATTGTGGCTCAAGACTTGTATCAGGTGTAAAGTGAAGTACTTAGAGATGACCAGTTGTTACTGGATCACATGTGTTAATGGTCGGTATGAGTCTTAGCCTAAATAAAATCAGTAAAATGAACATGTCTACTGCATTTGTGATCAAATGTGAAAATAACTTCCCTGACTTCTCCCAGAGTACAACATATTTGAACTTTATTTGTCCAGGGAATAGTGTTACTGTATTTAGCAACACACTTCACACACACTAGCAGCCCAGTATAACCAAAGGCTGATCTGACGGCTGGAGAGCAGCTGCACTCGGTCGTAGTAATAAGGAAAATTCAAGTGTGGCTCTTTTCTTCAGCCCAGGTTTATTCTGCCATGCTGTGGCCCCATTTCACAACTTCATATTCTATTTATACCGAGAGGCCAGTATAAGGTGTTTCTGTCATTATTAACTGTCTATTGTGACCTGTGTCACCTCCAAAATTGTTGCATACATAGAAATATTAGCAGCACATTGTTCAGAACTCCTTTTTGCTTGTTCTCAGCCTGGGTGGGTCTTGGTGGTCAGATTTGTCCACTTTCAGTTCCACAGCCTTTTTAAGTAATACCTTTTACACACTGACATAGTCACACCTTTTCATAATAGTGTGTTATCATCTGAGGCTTTAATTCCAACTCCTCAGTAGTGAAAGTATCTATTTTTCATCCTAAAAGCTGCTAGAAGTTACTAAATGACATCATTGCCGAATTTGCATAATTAGGTAATACATTTTGCTAAATTGTAATGAAGGATGTAGGAGAGAGGAGTAACATTGTGTTAGAGGGGAAAAAAAAAGTGAGTATAAAAACAGCCTAAATATGTAGAGAACTACAAATGAACTACACTCTATCAATTCTTGTTTTTGTTAATGTTGCAATTCCAACCGTCCTCCTTTATCCAGGCTTGGAGACTGGCTAAAGCACCCCAAAACAGACACACTCACTTAGGTTACTTATTTATTGGTTTGTTTGTTTTGTTTTTAATCTTCATTTTCTTCAGGTTGGTTTGGTTTTTTAACCTTACAGTCCCTTAGGTGCCTGCAACAAGTCACAGTGAAACATGAACATCATTAACTAGAAAGTTTTAAATTCTCTGTCTACATTAACAAAATGGACCCAAAAGAGACAGCAGAGAAAACTGTCAATGTCAGTGGGAGTGATTTATATTCAGTGCAGTGATTTGTTTTAGTTTATGGTGCTTTCATCACTATATGAGCATTTTAACTACTTATGACCCATAAGGCTCAGTTCATGTGAAATAACAGGAGGCTGAGTGGCTACAGCTCCAATGTGTTTCATACACCAGACAGAATTAATGAAAAAATGCAATTGTGATAAATCACCTGGTAATGAATAATATGGGAATGGGAAATACAGATAGAAATTTATTTGGACATCATTACAAAAAAATAGTTCAGGGTCTTTATGGGTTGAAAACTTTGCTTGTTGTGCTGCATGTTGTTCAAAAGCATTAGTATTAGCATTGGATTACCTCCCTGGGCTTGGATGATACTAACACTCCCATTTCCTTCACACATTGTTGGGTTTATACTACTTCCACTTTGAGCTAATCAAATGAGCTTTCTCTACATAATGCCACACAGAGCAGAAGTCTAGGGGTGATCACATTTTGATGATGCTTTACAAATTTAATTTCAAACAGTGAATGCATGTTGTTGAGGTTATAAAACTCATATCTTGCAAGAGGCTTTTTCAACACAATGTAAAACACAAACTAACTAGATTAAACCACATTTGGGTTTGACACCCTCTCACTGCCAAATGAAATAGTTCTTTGGAAAATACTAACATAGTAAAAGAAACTGAATCTGTCCTCTCCTGAGCAAACGAGCTTGCAAGCCTGATGCAAAAATAAACAGACGGTATAATCTCCAGTTGGAACAGTAGCTGCCAGGGTTTAGAACAACAGAGAAATACCATCACATAGACTTTCCCTTTGGAAATACCACACCACAAGATGTGTGACATTATCCACTGATGTGTTGTCATAAGGACTGCATTTAAAAATTCTGTGAGAAGGACTTAACTGGGTGTTTAAGCGGTCAACCTGTAGCAGATAATTGTATATAAGCTTTGTGAAACCTAATAATTACAAGCAGAAAATTGTAGACACTTTGGTTTTCCATTTTGGTCCAACAGGAGAAAAAAAAAGCACAGTACAGTTTTTCCATCTGTCTCAAAATGAATGTAAATGCAAATGCAATGAAGCAAGAGCATGTTCTTCCATTGTAAAGACATGACGGAGGCAAAAGTTTATGTTAGACCACAGGGCAAAATGACCTCAGACTCTGCGAGGACTCATGAACTCTGTTTCATTGGACACAAGAATCTCATGAGTGGATAGAATCAATCTATTATTAATATTTGTTTTTATAGTTCCTGGAAAGTGATACAACCACTAGAATATGTCTTACATAATAAGTGATCATGTATCTATCCAATGATTATCTCACGCTAAGCGCTTTATTGTATCCATTATTAGGAAGCAGACAGGGGAAAACCTTACTGACATGTAGCGTGTTGCTATGTCCATGGAAGTAATTTCGTATGGGTAGCAGGGCTTTATGTCTCAGTTGGGTGTCGAGAGACATGGCTTTGCCCTGAATCTGGATGTGTGAGCTTTGCAGCGTTCCATTGTCGTCCATCTTGTGGCATGTGGCTTTAGTTTCCACATTAGTCTATTCCCACTATTGCTACTGGCACAAACCAACCTCTGCAGCGCACTGCCAGATATCTGGAAAAGTTAGAGTGACTCACTTACACTCAGACAGAAACATTTACTTCTCTCATTCTCTCTATGTGGCCCTTTAATATGTTTTTATTATACAATTTATTGAGATTTTCCATTCTCATTCAACTAGTATGAAGTTCAAGTAAGCTAGTAATTTTTGTACTTCTTCAGAAATGTATTCACTGAACATACATTTAGAAAAAAAAATAAGAATTACACATAGTACAAGAGGGAGGACAGGATGGATTTTGGCAAAAATGTTTCTTTGAACCCCTGGTAGATTCATAGTTCCTGTGATAATTGTTGTTTTTTTCCCTTAAAATCTTGAAATTAAATTGATTCAGACCTCCACTGAGTACAAATCTTATAAATGCTGAGTAAAGTCCTCTGGAGGCTGATGAATTTACATCCCCCGCAAACTGTTTAGTGGCTAATAACTAAGTGCTGTAGTTACTGGTGTGTGTCAACAGAATAAGTACTTTTGGGTTTTAAATCGCAACTACATTCAGTTGTTACAAAATAAAGGTCCATCCAACAAACTGAGACATATTAATGCACAAAAAACATTCAGTTCCTGTAAATGGTTGTTAGGTTGTGAATACTAAGAGGAATTTTAAAGCAAGAGAAATGGAATTCTTGTTAGACTTTATGACTTTGAACTTTAAAACAATTAGACAAAAAAATTGTCATGACACATTCATAACATTTAGTGTTAAGTTAAAGTAGTTAAAGAAATGTTGATTACATCTACTCTGCACACAGGATATTATCACTCCTTTCTGTGTATGAGAAGAAAACTCAACCACTGACACATCAGTCTTTTTTAGACCCATGGTTTTATATTGAATTTGAGTGAATAAATAGAGCCTTTTAGTTTTTGTTTTGGTTCTACTTTAGTGTAAGATTGAAGTGGTATGATATGTGGTTAACTGCAGGAACATGTTGTGTTCTTGATATTTTAAGTTTCCCCACTAAATATTCAAGACAGTCTTTTAAGTTAGACTTAGAATCACATTCCACAATTTGAATCATAATTTTCTACCTTCTAATAAAATGCAAGCAAGTACATTAAAACTTTAACAAATTGTCATGTAATATTCTTTGATTCTGGAGGTTATGCTGTGTGTGGTAGCTTTTGTTATTGTACACTGCATCCACTTAATCCTCTGAAGAGACTGGAAACTATCCCTGCGGATGTCAGTCTGAGGCAGGGTACACCTAATGTGTTTTTGGACATCATATTTGAACAAGAATTATAATATTTTTACAGTTGACGTAAACACTAGTCCACATTTCCTGTACACCTGAAGATTGTGGCCTAATTTGCCCAACCAGAGTTTTACAATGAACCAAAAATGTTTCACACCTCCAATTATTTTCATAAGGCATAACACAGATGAAACTGACATAGTGAAATATGGAAAAAAAAAGGGGGCTTCTTTATTTTCAGTTCTTTATATTAACTTATTTCTATGACATCAGTTGCCTAGTGGCCTATGCTAGCAACATTAACACAAATTGTTTGTAGATGTCATTAGACTTATTTGTTGTTGTTTATGTCTATAGATAAATTAAATTACAAAATCAATGTATTTTAGAGACATTTACCAATACTGTTATGACTACATGGAGAACTTTCTCACAGCAACAAATTGTGTGTCTGTGTTGTTATTGGACTTGTTTAACTGCAACTTCCTGCCTCCTTTCTAATGTTTTTTGGAACAGACTTCAGCAGTTCTTGACCGTAAAGAGAATAATTAGACAAAGAAATGAATAATGAGAGTAAAAGAAATTGGTGGTATGATTGTTTTTCTTCCATTACTGCTTATTTAGCCCCAAATTAACAGAAACTAGCATATAGCTATTTAGTTCCGATTTGCAGTTCCCAAATACACCACAGTGACTCACACATAGTAATATGTGGGATATCGCACATATTTCCACTTAGCTTAGCCATCAGTAGATAGTCTTTGAAGCTCCATGCCATAGATCTTAGCTTGAGTTTACATCCATGATAGACTGTTTATTCTAAATGCCATCCTTAGGAAAACATCTAGAGAATAAATAAAGACAAATATGGTGAAGCATGGTTTAGTTTAACACACAAGGGCATGCACATAGAACCTTACAGTATTTGTTTACTCCTGACAGCATTATCTGGCACATACAGTATGCATCATATACTCATCACTTTCTAACAACAAAAGAGTCATTGAAAGCCACGTGCATGCACTGATATCACATAGTAACATGGAGAAAGACTGTAAGACCTCAGAAGAATTTAAAAAACATTGTCTGTATTCTGTAGAGCAGTGGGATTTCTGCATGGCGTCCTAAAAACCACTGAATTCCTCCCAGCCTGCATTCTGTCTTTCAAGTACTCCTCATTCAAATCCACTTGCATTGCTTTGTATTGCAAGAAACTGGTTGACCACCTCCTCTCATTCCTCTAAGATGATTTAATAGGCACTGTTGAGAACACCTACGGCTCACTTTTAATGTTAAACCATGAATATTACCAAAACCATATTTAGCTTTAGTGATGTATTACATTTTTATCCGTAGGGTATTATGTGTATATGTAAGCACTAAATTAGATCCAAATTTAGGTACTTGCTCTCAGTGTCTTTCTAGTTTTATTGCGTTGACATCAACACATAGTACTTGACAGAGCACTTCCTGCAGATGACCTCCCAGCACTATTCCAGGTTAATGCTTTATACAGGGCTACTTGTTGGAATGGTGCCGTGATCTCTACTGGCTTCACACAGATGAGACACATCCAAAAATGAGCTGCTGGAAAAGCAGCTTGTTTCAAAAAGCTCCTTGGAGGACTCTGAATGTGTACTGTACTGCTATAAAAACCATTCATTGTTTCATCCTGCCCCAGCCTTACTTGGCTGTGATTTGTGGAAAGTAACATCTCCATGGGCAATAAGTTTCATCATGTACTGTCCAATGTTTGAAAAGTCATTTCCAAGAAACAGCCCTGTGCAGTGAGAGATCTGGAGATGACTTTTGACAAGTGAATACTGGACTAGGCATTGAGGCGTAATATGACACTTTTATTATTGGGAGGTAGTGGTTTGTAACTCAGATCTGAGAGCTAATCTGCTCCCAGTTGGTTAAATTTTTTTTAAGTGAAAGGGTGAAAACACCCTTTCATTGTTTTCATTTTCAGATCCTTTGCACATCTGGGGAAGTTCATCTTACAGAGACAAAGGTGTTTTCTTTCTTCTTAAAAATGAAAAGAATTGCACCTGTTTGACTTTATCGTAAAAGGTTTACTGTATAGCATTCATTTTTAGATAGTTTTGGGGTTTGGGTGTTAATAGACAGTGTTGTTTTCCTTAGTTACATATCTACAAAACATGAAGCCGTTAAATAAACAAAATCTTGGCAGGCCGTGATTTCTGGTTTGACTATGCTAAAGTAGTGGCCAAAGGTAAATTTCTATAGGTTTGAAGTTTCAATATGTAAACAGTGCTTTTTGTTTGTCCCCAAAGTGTCTAGAAGTTATTAAATGACATCACCTAATTTACATAATTATTAATGTTCATGTAATTGTAGTGAACGATGTAGGAGAGAGGAGTAACATTGATTTAGAGACAAAAAAATGAGTATAAAAACACCCTAAATATGTTTAGAACTACATTTTTAATGTGTGTATTTTAGTGTTTGAATAACTTTAAAAAACAAAACAACAACAACAAAACACCTAGCAACAGTATAATCTGAAAAGTTAATAAATCTAGCAACAAAAGTACTAAGTTGGCATCAGTGTGTAAGATTTAGACTGCTTCTAACTGTGCAACAGTCATATGTTCTCATTAATGTACTGTGTTATCGCCTGAAAATAAGATTAAAAAAAAAAGAAGACCATGGAAGAATGGAGAAATTCACAAATGGATGAAGATCCCATAGAATTTACCCAGAGGTGGATAGAGTAGCCAAAAATTATACTCAAATAAAAGTACTGTTACTTTAGAAAAATATTACTCAAGTACAAGTAACAAGTAGTCATCCAAATAATCATTCAAGTAAAAGTAAAAAAAAAAAGTACTTAATGAAAAACTCAAGTACTGAGTACTTCCTAAATAACATTATTTTTATTGTTCTTTGAAGTTCAGCAATTGATAAATGAAATGTTAAAACAAAATATATAAAATACATATGGGAACATTACAGTTACTTGCAAATATACTTCCTAATAATCATTGTTAGTTCGATCACATTAATATCCAGTCTGTTCTTATGGAGGCAGATACTGTGCATGATTTTTTTTATTTACTTTGATGAGTTAGCCTGGATGTCTTTGAACATATCTTCCCTTCTGTTGAAAATCTTTAACTGTAATCAAAGAAACTGTATGAAAAACAGCACTAGGCTGTCCACAGCCAAAACTAAGCTGATTACAACTCAAATTTGAAATTGCGTTCTTGTAGACTGAAATGTTGACTTGTTTGGGCAGACACAGATGGCAGCACATGACATAGCTGCTCTCTGTCATTGATCGTAAGGCAAACATAGTTTGAGTGTGCCGCCAGGGGTGTTCTGCTTCTTTTGTGTCATCTAAATCTTAATCACAAGCTGTTGTTTCAGCCATCGTTGATGTCCACTCCTGTGTTAATAGTTAATAGTTAGTACGGAGTCAAACATAGCTAGTGGCTACATTAGGTGTAGCTAGTGGCTACACCTAATGTAGCCACTAGCTACATTTGATTGGTGAAACACGGTCATGTGAGTTTTTGGTGGAAGTCCTTCAAGTAAAACGAAACAAGTGATTTGTGCATTAACAAATGACCAAAAACAAAAGTAACTAGAAAAGCACTCAGAGAGCGCAGACCTCCGCCAAGCGCAACATTTCAAAGTGATCCAGAATCCAGGATTTCTTCCGGATCACTCCCAAAGTTAATCATTTCTTCCTTGTGCCATTTCCAACAAATCCTGAAAATTTCATCAAAATCCGTCCATAACTTTTTGAGTTATGTTACACACAAACAGACAGACAAACAAACGCCGGCAAAAACATAACCTCCTCGGTGGAGGTAACGAGTGGAATGTACATCATTCTAATGGAGAAGAAGTAGTGTTTCTTCTTCATAAACATACTCGAGTAAAAGTAAAAAGTATGTCATTAAAAGTACTGTAAAAAGGACAATTTATGTGAAAAGTTACTTAGGCAAATGTGATGGAGTAAATGTAATGTACTACTACCCACCTCTGAATGTATCTATTTTGTGCTTTCATATTTTCAAAACTTTGATTCAAATGAAAGTGAACACAATTAGTAAATGCATCACTTTAAATTGGCATAAATGACAAACAGCCAAGCAAAAAGATCAAATACAGCCTAACCAACAACATCATCATCATCCTTGACTGTTGAAGTAATGCCTAAGTAATAGCACCTCACAAAGTAGCAGCTCAGAAGCAGTGGGCTAAATGTCCTGGAGACTAAAACTGGTAACATTATGACAGGTGAGATGCGGGGTCATGAGACACACACCCAGCCTGAACTCTGTATGTCTAATTCCAGACAACTTGCCCTGTGTCTGGCTAAAGCTCCAGTTCTAGAGGAAAAGCCATACATCACACACAAACAGATAATCCAGGAGTGGTTGAGGTAATTGCTTGCAGTTGTGTTATAGTGTTGGAGCTGGCCCTTAAAAGGTGAGCTAAGTGCAGCTCCTGTTCTGTATTGGTTTCAGACTGTGCTTCATAGTGGGGGTCTGTGTGGCTTATGTGGTCTGCATAAGGGAAAAATGAACTGAATTTCACAACCTTTTCTCCCCCCCACCCCTTTCATCCCCCTTTTGGTTCTCCCTGCTTTATTTTGACAGAGACTTAAATATCTGGAATACATGGACAATTTTGGTCAGTGTTAAAGCACTGAAGAGCTTTGCCCTGCACCACCCCCCTGGTCCTGAAACACTGTCAGAATGAGCCCAGCTCTTTTAACTGCACTGGCACACTGCCGTTATTCAGAACAACCAACCCTAATGTTAATTGTAGGTTCCTTTCCGAGCTATCATTTGTCTTGCACCCTGACAGTGGGAGATTCTTCAACTATGACTTTGCACCCACAATACTGGTTGAAACAATTTTTGTTATGAAAGTTTTCATGTTTATGCAGAACTTGTAATGTTATAATGATTGCCAAACCCCTATAACTGCTAGATTTCCACTCCATCTTGGGGTTGTTTTATTATAGCAGTGTTTGATAGGCTCAGAATGCAGCCTTTAAAAAAATCTCTCTGTGGTATTTTCTTGTTAGTCTAGTCGTGTAAATCAATGATGGTCATATTGTAAACGAGCTCACCCTTTAGTATCCCCTTTACTGTTGGAAAACACAACACTGTGATAGGACTTTATTTCTAGGTTTTAACAATATGAAAAACCAGTGATGCTGACTTAGCACTTTTGTTGATTTATTAACTTTTCAGATGACCCTTGCAGCTTTTTTTTGCCAAAAATTTTATTAGTTTTAAAATTTTGTTAGGAAACTTTTATCAACTTTTGAAATGTGTCTCAAACACTAAAACACTCACATTTTTCCTCTAAATGACACCAAATGATTTTCTGTCCCAGTCATATAAACCCATGGTCTGTCTGCCTAGCTGTACAAGTCCATGTTTCCAACTTCAAAACTTTGTTGGTATATTTAATGATTTTTCAGACCCCTCTAGTGACTCTTTATCAAAAAAGCCACTAGTGGCAAATCTATCACCTTTTTCTGGTGTTATTGGAGACTTCAGGAGAATCTGACGTGAAAGTACATGTCATTGTCTGAAATAAATCAGTGCAGTGAATATAAATCACAACAGTAACATGTCATTGACATTGACAGTTTTCTCTATTGCTTCTTTTTTAATCCATTTAGATTGTTAATATAGACTGAAAATTACAAATGTTATCGGTTAAAAATGTTCATGGTTTACCGTGAGTTGTTGTCAGCTCCTAAGTGGACCGTAAGGTTAAGCATAATGTGTTGCACATTAATAACCCTTGGTCAGAATAGAAAGACAGACAGACAGACAGACAGATGGACAGAGAGATAGATGACAAAACGTTTACAATATCCGTCTGGCCAGAGTTGGCCAAGGGGTAAAAACCAAAAGAAACTGAAGAAAAAGAAGATAAAAACTAAACAAACAAACCGATATATAACTACCCAAAGTAACTCCTCCAGAGTGTCTATTTTGGGTCACGTTAGCTGGTCCGCTAACATGATGAAGGACTTATTGACTAATTAATTATTCATGTACATCCTTAGTAGAACATAAGACATTGCCCTTACTGCAACAGAAAAAGTATGCACAGTCCAAAACTAGTTCACTTCCTTCCTGTCCCCTCATGACATCTCATATGTTAAGCAAGCATAGAAGAATGTTTTAGTATAACACTGCACCCGAGAAAAATGACACTGAGCAAAACATGGTCAAAAATGTTCCTGAGTTGACAAACAGTTCTACCAGACCTGAACTGGAGTTGATTAAGCTGCCGGGTTGACGTTCAACACCACCTGTGGTTGTATTTGAGCTGTATCCTTGGTTCAGGGAGGTGAAGAGAGTGCTAGTATTTGCCCAAAGTGTGCACCCACCACATTAGCACTTTTGTTCCTAGATTTAGCAACTTTTCAGACTACTCTAGTAATGTTTCTTTTTTTTTTTCACAAAGATGAATTGTTGGCTTCTAAGTTTAAAAACTAAACCAAACTGATGAATCTGTCAACTTTTTCTGGTATTATTGGAGACTTTTGGAAACCCTGATATGAAAGTATACCTTATTATTTGTTTAAAATGAATCACTGCACTGAATATAAATCACTCTCATTGACATTGACAGTTTTCTCTATTGTCTCTTTTTGGTCCATTTAGATTGTTAAGGTAGACTGAAAATGAAAAATGTTCTGGTGATAAATGTTCATATTTTACCATGACTTGTGGTCTTCTAAGTGGACCAAAAAGTTAAAAACTGAAGCTTTGGTCCAAACTGTTCCCCCTGGGTTACACGTAAGCTGCACACAAATTCTTGTGACGATGATATTAGCAGAAGACTAATGTGTTGTTTTCATGTCGTGACTCTCGTCATTTCCGGAAGGAAAGTCAATAGTCCGGCTAAGCGTGGGTTGCGTATACATGCCGGCATAGCTTAACTAAGAATCGCATTATCGGGTCGAATAGTCCGATTTCTCAAACTCCCGTTCGGTTCGATTCCAGTCCGACTAAGGTGTTTACATGGCTTTGAAAACTTCGATATTACCGGGACTAAGGCAATAAGTTGATTTTCTCTAAGTGCATGTAAACACACTGAGTGTTTCTTTTGGGACACTTTAGTTAGTCCCCAAGTGAAATATTTTTTTAATTTAGATATTAAAGTATTAGGATGAGTTAATACACAGGTGAGGTTTTAGTTTAGTCTGTTTAGTAAGAAGT
>JAPTYQ010000018.1:13803903-13818739 GCA_029814465.1 Ostorhinchus cyanosoma | reverse complement strand
ACTCCAGTTAAGTCCTTAGCTCGATTATTGCCAATAGCTCGATTTAGATGTGCATGTAAACGTACTGACTGACATGTGTCAGCCACTAGAGAAAGCCACTACAGATACCAAAGTAAATGTCTGACAATGAGGGAAAAACATTTGTTGTCCATGAATGAATTAGCACAGACATGAAAAGTGTAAGGTCAAGTAGGACTGTAGGGATGGTGATTTGGCATTTTTTATGAGCAGTCATACATACAGTTGTGTGACAGTCATCAGCAGTGTAAAACAATACTAAGGTTTAGATGGTTTTTTTTGCAAGAAAATATTTCTTTAAATAGTTTAATGATGTTATGAGTAGGGATAGGAATTTATCAGAATTTGATTATTCCAATTCCATTATCAATTTTGCTTATCGATCCAATTCCTTATCGTTTCTCTTACTGATTCTCATAGGGTGAGGGAATAAAAGAATACAAATAGGTTTGCTTGTTTGCATTAACTGTCTTTTATATTTCCACATGCCGGTGACGGGGGTGGGGGTGAAATTTAAGAAACTTAAGACACTTTACTAATTCCACTATGACACTGTTGTGTACATCATTTTCCTTTTCCCTACCTTTAGACATTTTTTTCTGAAGTGGCAGGGCATTTGTTGCCCACCCCATGGGCCCAGATGATCCCCTGGTGTTTGCTCTGCTGCTAGATTCACAAGCATCGTGAAGTAGCATATCATGACATTCCTGGAAGTTAATTGTATGCTGTGTGGACAAATGTTTTAGCATATTGGAGATATTTCCCCCCTTTGAAGAAATGGAAGCTTTGCAAATGTTACAAGTGGTCCTGGTGTTATCTTTTCTCATGAAATATAGCCATACTTTGGAGCATTTCTCTCTGGATGCCGGGTTGGCTACGTTCTAAACCAAAATACGGCAGCGTATGTGTGACATCATCACACTTGTGCAATGAAAGCAGGGGTCGATAACCAGAATCCTTAAGCAGGCAGGGAAACAATTCCAAGGAATTGAGCTACTGAGAACTGGATCTCAAAAAGACAGATTCCCATCCCTTGATGATTACAGGATGTGTTATATTATTGTAAACCACAATGCAGGCTGTATACTTTGGCTATGACATGTTTGTCTACCCAGAAAACTTAGTCACACAACTGATTTAGTTAGAAAAGGACTGTTTAGTTGGTCCAGTTGGTGTGCGTGGGTGTGAGTATGTGAACTCAGCTGCATGGACATACTCAACAGTGTCTGTATATTTATGCGTGTGTGTGTGTGTGTGTTTAAGGGAGTATGTGTTCTCTGCAGCCAGACATTTTTCAGCTGGTGTCAAGAATGTGGGAGGGTCAGAGGATGATGAGGAAATGCTGAAATACTGATAATGAAGAAATCATCACAAATTGTAAAATTGATTATTTGTGGAACTGAGGGACAAGATGGATTCAGTTATAATTCTGTTGGCCTGCTCTTAATAGAAATCGTATATGGCAGATACAACGTAAAGCTGCAGGAGCTGAAATCATGACATATTTAGAATTTCAAAGTACACACCTTTCTGCAGCTCTCTCCTCACCCTTACCCTAACCCTCTCTTCTCCCAAATCAAAAGACTAAATATAAATACTGTACAGATGAACCATTGAATCTACTTTTCCAAGTTTCTGCTCAGAGACACAGAGCTTAGAATTGAACCAGGTTGTATCTGATAGAATCTGATCAATAATTGGTGTTGAGGAGGGCTTAGTTAGGGCTAGTTTGTTTAGGTTTAAACCGTAGATATGATGGTGTGCCGGTCAGAGCGCAGGTGGGAGGAAGAGACTAGAATCCAATACAGCTCTCAATAGCCTTTACTTGATGTTCTTTACAGATGTATCTTCATACATATGCGTCTATTCATCTTGTCCATCAGTTAGTTAGATAAGTAGTCATTTGGGTATTTATATATATATATATATATATATATATATATATAGTCTGAAACAACAACAAACCAATAACAAGCATTAGATTCAAACCATTACAATTCTCAACCATCATGAATAAAATGAAGGCACAAAGTAGCAGGAAGAAATACAGAAAGAATGCAGAAAGAAACCTGAGATGCACTGTAGTATACAGACAGCGTTTAAATTGAACATATAGCTCACCTAAGGTAAGTGATACAATGGCGCCATCTAGTGGCGTTAAGTAAGCTAACGTCGCGACCACAAGCACATAAACTCCACAACGTATTCATTCCCGTACCAACTCAACAATGAATAACAAGCTTTACGACACTCCATTTTAACACAAGATGGCTCCGTAATATGTTAACACTCATGAATGAGTTCTAAACTACACATATTAATAACTGCGACCGGGCCGCGGCCCTAAGCTAATATGCTAGCATTGCTAACAGAGCAGTACACGGAGATTCAGATTTACATTGACCGTAAGTTATGAACACACACAACAGGCACTTACTTCTTTTTCATTAACTTGATACCCAGAACAGCAGGAGGTAAAGGCGAAAAACAACTTATTAAAGGCTCATTACTCAGAACAATCACTCCACCACATGCTATGTGTGCTTCACATCATCCGAACAGGAAAATCAGAACAGAACAACGCAAGGTCACGTATGTAATCTCACGAGACTACGTAGTGATAGGTTGAGTCTTTGTTACAGCCACTCCCAAATGTGTTAAACACATCAAAGGCTCTTCTACAAAGTTCAAAGACAATAAGAAAGTCTAGTCCTCCCCAGATGGAAGGGCTGGCAGCATCACTAGGCGAGCAACAGGTCGGGTGTATACATGACCTCTAACGTTCACATCAGCTGACCTAATACACCCTCATCACTCCAATGAACTTTCGTGACTCGTCCAATGGGCGACGAAGCTCTGGGTAACTGAGGGTCCACTAGCATGACAACTGCTTCCTCCAGGAGCTCGGGGGTTGCAGCATGCCATTTCTGCCTGATCTGCAGAGTAGGGAGGTACTCTCTGATGAATCGGGTCCAGAATTGGTCCGCGAGCACCTGGCAGTGCCGCCAACGCTTGTGACTCAGAATCTCTGTTTCAGGATACACAACTTGTGGGAGCGATCCGTCTGGCCGCCCCATCAGCAGACTATTTGGAGTAACAGGGTCAACATCAGCCACATCAGCAGAGACATAGCCTAGAGGTTTGGAGTTGAGAATGGACTCTACCTCTAGGAGGACAGTAATCAGGACGTCCTCATAGATGGGTTGGGGTCCTACACAAGCATACAGGGCAGTCTTCACGGAACGGATTTCCCGCTCCCATACCCCCCCAAAGTGAGGGGCTGCAGGGGGATTAAAGCAGAATTTAATCTTCTGGCGTGCGAGCTGTTGTTGTAGAGTGGGGACCATATCAGCAAAGGCTTCTTGGAGTTCCCGCTCCCCACCCTTAAAATTGGTCCCCTGATCAGACCACAACTCTGCGGGGGTTCCTCGTCTAGCTATGAACCTCCGTAGAGCCAACAGGTAAGTGTCTGCATCCAGGCTCCTCAAAAGATCTAGATGGACCGCCCGGGTAGTTAAGCACTTAAAAATTATTCCCCAGCGTTTCTCATGACGTCTGGCCACCTTGACCAGCATTGGTCCAAAATAGTCCACACCTGTGGAATAGAAGGCTGGCTTGAATAATCGAAGGTGAGCGGCTGGTAGATCTGCCATCTTGGGAATGGATGGGTGAGCTCTCCAGCGTCGACATTCGGCACAGGCATGCTGGTGCCTGCGAATGGCTTCTCTGCCCCTAAGGATCCAGAAGGACCGCCGCAACTCAGCGTAGACCCGCTCTGGACCAGGATGGTGAAGATCATTATCGTACTTCTGGATAAGCAGCCGAGTGACAGAATGTGAGGGTTCCAGGACAACTGGATGCAGGGTGGAGTCACTAAGGTTCTCTGAGCGCCGCAGCCGACCACCTACCCTTATTAGACCAGAGGATTTGTCCAATTCAGGGGATAAGGTGAGTAAGCGACTCTTGGATGAGACAGGTTTCCCTTCTGTTAACAGCTTATAGTCCTCAGGAAACGACTGCTGTTGCGCTTGCAACAACACAACTGTCTCTGCGTGCCGATACTCTTCAGAACGTAGAGGGGAGATAGAGAAGCTCTGCCCATGGAGCTCCAGGGCCTTGGCTTCGATTAACTCCTGCCACGTGTCATACACACTGTCACTTGTGCTCATAGGCGAAGTAACTGTCAAGGCACAAAACGTCGCCTTGCGGAGCTCTGCAGGGTCCTCTTGAGGCTCTGTGGTAGGCTTCTGTGGCCAGGTGTCCTGGCCTTGGAGGAGGAAGGAAGGTCCTTGTGACCATCTGTTAGGTTCTATGAGGGATCTCAGGGACTTACCCCGTGTCAGGTCATCAGCAGGATTGTTTGCAGAATCTACGTAACACCAGGTGCAGTTTTGTGTGAGCTCTTGGATCTCAGCTACTCTTGCCCCCACAAAGACCTTGTAACGACACGACTGGGATTGTAGCCAGGTTAAGACCGTAGTGGTGTCGGACCACAACACCATCCTAGTCACTGTCAGGGTCAGTTCCTTCTCGAGAAGATGGGCGAGCTGTGCTGCTACCAGGGCCGCACGTAGTTCCAGGCGTGGGATGGATTGTGTGCATTTGGGAGCCACACGAGACCGAGCGAGGATGAAGGATAGGTGAACTTGACCATCGCCATCTTCGGTTCTCAGGTAGGCCACGGCCCCATAGGCTTGCTCGGAGGCATCTGCGAAGATGTGGACCTCGTACATTGCACCTTCCAGCTTGGCACCTACGGAAACATAAGGACGAGGAAAGGACAAGACAGACAAACATTCAAGCTCAGCTTCCCAACGGGACCAGGCCTGCATGAGTTCAGAGGGGAGGTTTGGGTCATCCCAGCCACGCCGTTTATCCCATAGCTGCCGGACTATGAGCTTTGTTCGGGTGGAGTAGGGCAACAAGATACCCTAGGGGGTCATATTGGGAGGCTAAGACCTTATAAATGTTTCTCAGGGTGGGCTTTTCATAGGACACGGGTCTGCACTTGTAACCTAATGAGTCAGTGTCCCAGTTCCAACTGAGGCCAAGTGTGGATTCTTGGGGGTCACATTTATCTTGAGCTAACCACTTGTCCAGGTTTTCAGATCTGGCTTCTTGAGGCAAGTGGTTCAGGACATTTGCATTATTGCAGACCCACTGACGTAAATCAAACCCTGCAGAGGCAAGAAGGGCCCTGAGACGGTCGACGAGGGACTTAGCTTCATCTGGGGTGTGCAGGCTTTGGAGACAATTATCTACATAAAAACAGTTCTCCACTGAAAATTTGAGGTCGTCGTCAGGTTGGCTGGGATCCGTTGTGTGGTGCTGGAGGGCAAAGGTGGCACAGCATGGGCTGCAGGCTGTGCCAAACAGGAGGACTTGCCACTCGACCACTTTTGGGGGTTTGTCTACTTGTAGATCTCGCCACAGGAATCTGAGTAACAAGCGATCCTCAGGAAGAAGGCACACCTGGTGGAACATCCCCTTTATATCCCAAATCACAGCTATGGGGCGCTCACGAAACCTAAGCAGGACTCCCAGCAAAGAAGCTCCGAGGGTAGGGCCAGCTAAAAGGTACTGATTTAGGGACTGTCCAAGGTACTGGTGGGAGCAGTTGAAAACAAGGCGGAACTTTCCATTGTGGCAGACAAGGTGGTGGGGGATGTACCACTCCTCCTGGTGAGGAGTCTCTTCGGTGACGTCGCGCACAGCTCCTGCATCAATGAGTTTCTGTATCTCTTTCTTGTAGGCCTCAGCTTGCTTAGAGTCTTTTAGGAGGCGTCTCTCAGTACTACGTAAGAGAGGCATAACAGAGTCTTTGGGGGCAACAAGTAGGGGCATGTCTGAATGGCGAAGCAGTGGTGTGGCATACCTATGTGTCCCGTCTACTTCTATGCGGATGGTTTTGGCTCTGAGCAAAGCCACTGCTAGCTGGTCCTGTTTTGACCGTATGACTTCCTTTTCAGGGCGGTAGGGGACTGAATCCATTTGCCATAGCCTTTCAACGTGTTTGTATATTGCTTCGAGCTGGGGGACAGTTGAAGTAAACAGACACTGGACTGAGTTAGTGGGCCGCCCCATGGGCTGGACTGAGCCTTGGAGGACCCAACCCAATTTTGTGTGGACAGCAGCAGGACTGCCAGGTGGGCCGAGTCTGACAGGTTCAACTGGTGTGATAAGGTGAGGCTGGTCGGACCCAATAAGGAGTGATGGCTCAGCTTCTCTGAAGGCAGGGATGGGAAGGCCACGGAGATGTCTGAACTTCTTCTTAAGGTTTTCTATAGGGTAAGTATGTTGAGCGAGGCTAAGACGGGTGGCTGTGAATGCACCTTCAATCTTGTAGCTGGTGCGAGGGTTAGTAACTGAGGAGACACAGAAAGACACTGTGTGTCCGGAGAGTACCTGAATGTCCTGCCTCACTGTGCGCAGAGGAAGCTGTTCCGGAGTGCCCTTTATGCCCAAGGCTTTGGCGGCCATTGGTAACAGCATTGACCTTTCTGATCCATCATCAAGGATCGCAAAGGTATTCAGCGTCCGTCCCTCATGATGAATGAGGATAGGAACTACCTTTAACATTACTCTATTCCCTGTGCCTGGTCGATCAAGGTACAGTGTGTTGGATGTGGAGCTAACTAGGCAACTTTCTTGCTTCGCAGCTACTTCTTGGTTGCTTTTCTCTGACTTAGTGTTAATGTCATGGAGAGCTAGAAGGTGTTTGCCCTGACAAAGGCTGCAGGGCTTCTTCAGTGTGCATTGGGCAGCAAGGTGGGTGCGTGCACAGCGCCAGCAGCGTTTGTTAACCTGGATCCACCCTTTAAGCTGCTCTTTGGAGAGTTTGGCAACTTCGTCACACTGGCTAAGATAATGCACAGTATGCGTTAGCCTTAACCTTTCCCTTATCTGCTCTATTCTTATTGGGAGGGGATACTGTGGGCTCTCCAGTACCATGTAGGACTGTCACTGTTTGTTTAGCAGCCCGACTGTCATTCTTCATGTTTGACCTTTCCCTACCAGTTCGTGTCGTAGTTTGGTTGTCGAACCCCTGACACCATGACTCATAACGAAGCCATTCTGACAGATCACGGAGGGTGTGGCTGGTTCCCAACTGCCTAAGCTGGTGTCGTCTAAAATCAGCACGCTGTTCAGCAGGAAGCTTGCTTAGCAGGCGTGCTACATGTGAGCCACAGTTCAGTTCAATTTCCCCTGCTGGACCTAAGGTCTGTAGCAGACCTACTAGGGTTTGTATCTGAAGTGAAAACTTCTGGAATGCTGTAATGTCACCACGCCTAACTTCAGGGGCCTCAAGGACACTAGCTATTCTCCTAAGGGCTAGTTGGTGTGGTTGGCCAAACTTTTCGTGGAGGGCGGTCATGGTGTCAGTGTATGGGGTTGGGGAGTTCAAATAAGCATCAGCTATAAGCCTGGCTTCTTCTAATCTAAGGTGATCTACAAGTATCTGATAGCGAAAGAGTTCAGTGGCATTGGCTGGAAGTAGGTTCTCTAAAGCTATACATAGTCCTGCAAACTCACAGGGGTCTGGATTGATGAACTTAGGGATGGTAGGATTAGGCCCTCTGTAGGATGGCTCGAATACAGGTGGTGCGATGTTAAGACTGGGAGGAGGGAGGTGTGATGCTGTCCGCACAGTAGGTGAACATTGCTGAACTGCTTGGGGTGCCTGTTGAACTGATTGGGGTGCTAGGTGCCTTGACACTGTATTCGAGGGAGCTGGGAAAGGATGTGGGGGGGGTGGAGGAGGCCATATGGGAGGATGAGCAGGGTTATTAGGGGGAGGAGGAGAGTAAAGAGGCTGGTTACTAGCCCCTTCAATCTGGAAGAACTGCATATTACTTTGCAGGTCTGGCTCAGGTTCGGGCCATGGAGGGGGAGGCCAGTCATTTTCCTCAAGAAGTTCTTCTTTGAGGGGGTAGCTAATAGGGGCTACAGCGCCTGGGGGTTTCTCTGCAACTGAAGTGGGGCTGTTATGTTGGGCCATTTCTGTTTTCAAGGACCGGGCTATGTCTATCAGTTCTTTGATCTCAGTTCGGGCATCATTCAGTTCCTTTATGCCTGATTGGATCCACTGCCTTGATTGGTGTAACCTTGCATTTTCCTCCTGTATTGCTCTCATCTCTGAGGTGTATTTGTAGTTATGGTAGGAGCTGGTTTGGTATGAGGCTGTAGGTGGAGATTGAGGCAGGTAATCCCATTCCACGTTGGTTCTTTGGAGGCTAAATGGGGCTAGCTGAGGGGTCTCAGAGTGAGCAGCATTCCCATGAAAGCGTTGGAAGGGGGTGTGTGGAAGGGGGTCCCCTGGGTGGGATACTCGGTTGGAAGTGGTGATTCCTGTAGAGTACTTGGAGGTGGCACATCTTGTCGCTGATATCCCGCATAACCCACATTGTAGTCTTGTAGTCTAGGAGGAGGACGGGTTTGTCTCTTAGGTCTCACAGCAGGATACGTCTCTTCCGCTGGGTCCATCTTAAATACAGTTATCCGGCTCGAAGGACCAAAATGTTGAGGAGGGCTTAGTTAGGGCTAGTTTGTTTAGGTTTAAACCGTAGATATGATGGTGTGCCGGTCAGAGCGCAGGTGGGAGGAAGAGACTAGAATCCAATACAGCTCTCAATAGCCTTTACTTGATGTTCTTTACAGATGTATCTTCATACATATGCGTCTATTCATCTTGTCCATCAGTTAGTTAGATAAGTAGTCATTTGGGTATTTATATATATATATATATATATATATATATATATAGTCTGAAACAACAACAAACCAATAACAAGCATTAGATTCAAACCATTACAATTCTCAACCATCATGAATAAAATGAAGGCACAAAGTAGCAGGAAGAAATACAGAAAGAATGCAGAAAGAAACCTGAGATGCACTGTAGTATACAGACAGCGTTTAAATTGAACATATAGCTCACCTAAGGTAAGTGATACAATGGCGCCATCTAGTGGCGTTAAGTAAGCTAACGTCGCGACCACAAGCACATAAACTCCACAACGTATTCATTCCCGTACCAACTCAACAATGAATAACAAGCTTTACGACACTCCATTTTAACACAAGATGGCTCCGTAATATGTTAACACTCATGAATGAGTTCTAAACTACACATATTAATAACTGCGACCGGGCCGCGGCCCTAAGCTAATATGCTAGCATTGCTAACAGAGCAGTACACGGAGATTCAGATTTACATTGACCGTAAGTTATGAACACACACAACAGGCACTTACTTCTTTTTCATTAACTTGATACCCAGAACATCAGGAGGTAAAGGCGAAAAACAACTTATTAAAGGTTCATTACTCAGAACAATCGCTCCACCACATGCTATGTGTGCTTCACATCATCCGAACAGGAAAATCAGAACAGAACAACGCAAGGTCACGTACGTAATCTCACGAGACTACGTAGTGATAGGTTGAGTCTTTGTTACAATTGGTGTTTACAGCCATCAGTCATGTTCTCAACTTCTCTCTACCTCTCTCAAATCACCTGTGATCAAACAAAAACCTACAGTACATAACAGAGAGCTTTTCTACAGCTTAAAAATACGTAAAGAAGCAATGCAGTAGTTATGTCTAAACAGAGCACTTGAATACTGAAAGGGAATTATGGAATTTTTTGGCCAGTGACACTAAAAAACAATCAAACAAGCAAGCACTGCGGCTTTTAATATACAAAGCCCATCACTCAAATATTGCACCAAACACAGCACAAGAATTTGATGCAAAGAGACATTAAAGGAGAACTTCGGTCATTTTCAACATGCTTTCTATTGCTCAATCTACCCAAGAAACGCTTGTACCGGAGACGCGAGAAATTTTAGTGCAACCCAAGTCGAGCTTTTTGATGCTCACAGCTAATCCATAGGGACAGGGTAATAAGCTCTGTTTTTAACATCTTAACATGCTCCAAATTTTACCCCAAAAGTCACGCACCGTCAGAAGACACCTTACAACACGGCACTGTGGCCTTTATGCCTCAAAGTGAATAAAAAAGACATTAAAAAAGTGAGTTTGTTCAAGTAGCCACTTACCAGTTTGTTTACAGCCCTGGCCTCCTGTAGCTCAAACAAGTCAATCGTCAAATGCACTTACTTGCTCTTCAATTGAAGACCACATCCTCACATCCGCTATTATTCCTTTCATAGCTGACATGTTAGCGTCAACCGACTCCTTTATCTTCACAACAGCCACTGTATTTTCTTTCAGTTGCCACTCTAAGGCTTGAAAGTGCTCGTTTTGAGTGTCAAATTTACGTATTAAGTTATGAATAGCATTTAGAATGACAGTACCGGAGATTTCTTCCTCTCTTCCTTTCATTTTTTTGGGGTGTGGCGTCTTCAGCGCAGTATGCTGTCTTTCAACTTGTTGCTTTTATAATATTTCTTCTTCCATCATTAATTCAATGTCCTCATCCTCACATGCTTGTTGTAGAGCTGCTAGCGAGTAGCTATGGTCGGTGTTCGCTCCAGTTATCTCATCTCACGTCAACTGGGGAATTATGAATTACTTTGTACTAGTTATGACTTTTGCAAAGACATCTTTTGAGGTAATTAACTCAACTCAGATGTTAACTCAACATGCATCATGTTGGAAATATAACAAATGCAGGATCAATAGAATTTGGTAATTCATCATAAAAGATAACAACTGGTCTCATTTTCTGTTTCCATTTATTTGGAATGAGAAACAATACTTTGCAGTACTTAGAAAGAATCTTAGAACTTAGTAGAATCTTAGATCTTAGTACTTAGAAACAATACTTAGAAAGAACCAATATAGAATGAACCAATATATATTATTATAGAATGAGAATAGATATAATGTAGATATAATATTGGATCTTGGTGTTCAGGCTCTGCTATATATTTTCTCCTGCACAGCACAATTAGACGACCATCATTAACCATTAAGAGTGGGGACATAGATATATAATACTCACTGAACATACCTTTTTATCATTACCGAAACCATCATGTCACTACCGAAACATCCCTACCCAAATATTTCGGTAGTGACTGTTTCAGTAGTGGCATTTTTAGCTAATTATTAGCTTAGCTCAACAATGCTAGACTAAAAAGGGCTACATACACAGTTGTGAACAGGTGTACACAGATCAAATCATAATATTTGCTTTAAAAAACAAGTGTTTGATTAATTGCAAAACTTTCGGTATTGACAGCCCTTAAAATCACACACTGATTTTCAGATTTTGGAGGATTTTTACTTCAGACTGATGCAACCTTATTACTCAGCAGGTGGACACTGAAGATCAGCAGGTACGTGCCAGTTTATGGATGAAAGATTTAGGGTGTGGCTAAAACAAGGCTCCGCCTATGGACTAAAACGCTTTGTGTTTCAGTAGTGACATGAAAACATGGGACAGCAGTTCTGATATTTTAATTAAAAAAATATCCCCACAATCTCATTATTTCAACTTTCCTATAAAAGAAATCAAATGGGTGTATTTAAACACTAAATTTAAGAAAGTGGGAAAAATCATTTTAGTCATTATCTGAACCCGCTTTATCCTCACTTGGAGCCTATTCCAGCTGCTTAGGGCAAGGGCAGGGTACACCCTGGACAAGTTGCCAGTTCATCGCAGGGCTGACATATAGACAAACAATAACTCTCACATTCACACCTACGGGCAATTTAGATTAACCGATCAACCTGCATGTCTTTGGATGGTGGGAGGAAGCCGGAGTACCCGGAGAGAACCCATGCAGACACGGGGAGAACATGCAAACTCCACACAGAAAGGTCCCACCGACTGGTGTTGGAATCGAACCCAGGACCTTCTTGCTGTGAGGCATGAGTGCTATCCACTGCACCACCATGCCGCCATTTTAGTCATATTTTAATGAATAAAAATTTAGGGGTTAGAGGTTGGGACAGTCACCTTCTAATAGGAAGTAGCATATAAATGATTATTTTTAATGTATTTAATTTTGTATTATGTCAGTTAATATGTTGTGATTAATTAGACCATAATATGATATTTGTAAAGTGTGAATACCTAATTGTTTTTTTAAAAGTGTTTTTCATTATGGGACTGCAATTTGAAACAATTTGATAGAATAGCCCTTATATGTTCTGTTAATGAAATATTTTTACAGGAAAAAAATCAGTCTTGCTTCAGTTTTTCCTGTTCTTACATAATAACTTTTTAATTTACTGCTTATGACCATCTACATGATGTGTGAATTAAAGATAGGAAAATACCAGATTTTCAGTGAAATTGTAAATGTACAGGATAATATTATAACAAGTGATGTTAAATCACTTGGGAAAGACAAAACATTTGAAAGTTGTGACAAGTAGTTGTGGGTCTTTCAGGGTTAAGGCAACGTAATACAAAACTAAATAAAGAATTCTGGATCAATGACAATACATGACAATAGTTCAAAGTAGTTAAGGAAAATGTGAAATCATAAAAAGTTATCGCAAAAAATATAAATGAGATTATTATTTAAAATTCCTTGTAGGTGCTATTTTCCCTAAAATTCTGTATTTCTAGTTTAGATGCCTTACATTCTCCATCTAGTTCAATTCAATTCAATTCAATTCAATTCAATTCAATTTTATTTGTAGAGTCCTTCATCACAGCAAGGTTAGCTCACAGTGCTTTACAGAGTTAATTGGATGTAAACAAACAACAGAACAACAGATTTAAATTTCATTCTGAACTCGACTGGAAGCCAAGGAAGGGCTTGTAGTACGGGGTAATGTGTGCTCGTCTATTAGTTCCTATTCATAGTCTTGCTGCTGCATTCTGAACCAGTTGGAAACTTTTTAGAGAAGTTTTAGGACATGTTGTGAGTAGAGAGTTACAGTAATCTAATCTAGATGTAACAAACGCATGAATAAATTTTTTCAGCATAATTTTTTGAAAGAATATTTCTAATTTTGGCTATGTTGCACAGGCGGAGATCCACCAATATTAGTGCCAAGTTCTGCTTATACTAATGTAAAGCATCGATCTTTACTAATCAGTTGTCGGGAGCCTGAAAGTACAAGGGCATCAGTGGAATGCCTAAGCGGATAAGAAAGATTTACACCACTCAGCATCTTTCCCTTGTTTGTGGGAAGCTGTGACAAATTACCTTTGTGATGAGGAAAACTTTTCTGCGGATAAGCATTTGCTTTTTTTTTCAAGAGGATAAACATGCATCATTTTCGTTATTGTTTCTGCTGAATCTGCCATTGTGAGTCATTGTAAGTCAGTAGATGACTGTCTTTTCTATTCATAGATAAGTCTCTGATCTCCACTTTCCCCTTAAGTAGTTTCAACTCAACTGAGACTTGAAACTATAATAATTACTGACACTGCCTGTGAGCATCTGTGCTGCAGCACAGTCAACTTTTCCAGATTTTGTCCGATTGCTCAAAACCCTCAGCTCTGTGTTTGGATAGGAACAGAATAACAGCTGGAAAGTGGCTCTGTAAAAAAAAACTTTACGACTCAAACCTGAGGCAAGGCAGACATGCAGCTAAATAAAAAGGGCCCTCTTTGAAGGCTATATTAAGATAGGAGTGCTTTACACTCCAGTATACCCAGATAAGTAATTTACAAGAACCTTTATCTTCAACAGATACTGAATTGAAACTAGTGAATCTTATTTGAGTACTTTTTCTTTTTTAAGATGTTACTTTATGTACCCAGAAAGTGATTTTGTGGTAACAAGACATTTCAGCGGCAATTCTAAGTAATCTTAAGTGTGTTACATTTATACTCAATATGCTTTATGTAGCATATTTCACAGTTTTTCACTTCAGAGTTGTTTCGAAGCTCTTCATCAAGGCTGTCTTTGACTGCTGATGGACTTTGAAAGTTGAGGAAAGGTCACTGACTAAAGAATGTGTCATTTCCTCACATGACTACTAACCATTATGGAGTTCTAAACACTCTGACAGAGTGGCTACTCTTTGGGGAACTGAAAAGAGGCCACATCACCTCCAATTGGTGAGTAGCATGGGTCTTTAAACCTGATGGGAAATGCTGACCTGCATATTTCAGTTACTCACCTCAGAAACCTCCCATTTTCTACACTCTCTGTTTATTTTTCTACAGTTGTACCAGGTCTCCTCAACAGAGACCTGACCTTTACTCCTGAGCTCAGTTACGAGTTGCACACCATGAAGAACCACAGGGAGTCTGTGAAGTCTGGCACTAAATAGTGTTCCCTTTATTTAGCTCATCTGTAAAGCTGCAAAGACAGGTGATTTTAGTCCTCCCGAGTCAAGGAAGAAAATAAAATTTGATCTATTGAATTTTGTGCAAGACACAACACTCTGTTATTTTATTGTAATGTTTATGTTACTGGCTTTTAGTCAAAGGGAGGTACCTTATTCAGGTTGAAGGCATAACACACACATACAGAATCTATTCATCTGGGGCCTCTTGTATAAAGGGTGCGTACGCCCAAAAACGTGGCATATGCCCTTTTCCACTCACGTTCAGATATGCAAAGAGTGAAATGACTGTGGAACTGTGTGTGGTCCTCCATGCCATCTCCATAGCTGGCGTACGAAGGTTTCTAGTGCTTTGGAACCTTTGGCGACAATTAGAGGTGATACTGGGAAACTGTTAATAATGTGGAAAAGTTAATTCCTCTGAGTGATGTGCACATCAGAGATACACAGATGAAGAATTAACACAGTGGACCTGTTTACATGAGAGTTTTTATTCCTGTTTAATTCCGAATAAAGGTCAATTCCGCTTTAAGATGACCATGTAAACACCTAATTCCGGTTGAAAATGATAATTCCGAATTAAACTTAATTCCGAA
>JAPTYQ010000018.1:13758607-13791606 GCA_029814465.1 Ostorhinchus cyanosoma | reverse complement strand
ATTACCTTTCATTCAGTTTCAGAGATTTTGTTTTGTGCAATTTCCCATAACAATTCTCAATTCAGACTCCGCTACCGGAACCGCGACCAGCTCCGTCCGGCGAGCTCCTGTTGAAGAGGGGGCGTGTCGGGCTCGTTCGCAAGCGTTCGAACGAACTACTGTTTGGCGGCTCCATCTAGTGGATGCATACCGTAACCACTGCCACTAATGTAGCTTGTATTCAATGCACCTTATAATGCAGTGCGCCTTATATATGAACAAAGTTTTAAAATAGGCCATTCATTGAAGGTGCACCTTATAATTCGGTGCGCTTTATAGTGCGGAAAATACGGTAACTAAATTTATTGATAATTATTGATTAAATGAGAGAACAGGGAAAACTACCTCTAATTTCTTCTTAATTGAGAAAAAACTATACAATTAATATGATATGGCCAAATACAATCTCAATATCACTTAGAAAACTAAGTCACATAGAATATTTCAATGGATTATTCATTGATTATAGAACACATGCTTATGGAATGTCATAACAAATATCACAACTTTTTAATTTTTTTTTACATCCACAGTTTCATACATTTTTCACCAAGATCTTGGACTGGTGATGGGAGAACCAGAGACCTGTGTAAAATTTTCTCCATCACATCCCAAAAATTCTCAGTGGGGTTCAAGTCTCGACAATCCATGTGTGAAAATTATGTTTCATGCTTGTGAACCATTGTTTCACAATTTGATCCTGATGAATCCTAACATTGTTGGAATATGTGTATGCCATATAAATAATCAATAATAAATCAATAAATAAATCAAAAAATCAGACCTGGTCATTCAGTATATTCAGGTTTGTCTAACCTCATTTTATGGACGCATTTATGGACCAACTGAACCAACCCCAGATCAAAACACTACCCATCATGCCCAGTTCCTACAGTACAAGCCTGTGGGGGGAATCACTTCATCACCTTCTCTTCTCACCCTGATATACCCATCACTCTGGAACAGGGTCAATCTGGATTCATTAGACCATATTGACCATTATCCACTAAACACAGTCCAGTCTTGATGCTTCTATCAACTTGATGGTTGGTTAAGAAATGAGAATCTACTTACTGCATCAGTTAAATGGTTAAAGAACTTGCTACAGCTGAAACATATCAATCACTGCTGTAATCATCCAGTGAAAGGTTCTCAACTATTGGCTGAATTGAATCCAGGTGGAGACTTTTGGGTTCTTGGCTGGTCTGTCCTCTCCTGAATGCAGTCTATTCTTTAAATAGAGACTTTGTGTTCCAGTGCTGATCCTGAGTTTTGTTTTTGCTTGTTTGCAGGTTATTAGTGGGGGCTCCATATGAAATGAATGGCCCATACCAGACAGGAGACATTTATAAATGTTCACTGAGTAAACGAATTAATGGAAATGGATGCTCCAAGCTCAATTTAGGTAAAGTATCACAAAATGAGTCTTAATTTTCATCTGAAAGTCCCTACATAGACTGACTTTATGTATGTGTTTGAACATAGCTGTGTGTGTCTCGATCAGCATTGTGGTGACATGTGGGAGACAGAAGTGAGGGTACCATACCAGTCATTCCACATTTTACAATTTTTTCTTAATGGTTTATGTACATTTCCACATGTGTGTTATACCACACATCTCTCACCATATGCATCTTCATACGGCTCACATGTGTGGCATTGGTTAGATCAGCATATGAAGTTTTGTCAAGTAGACGTTTGATCTGAAGATGTAGTCGCTGCTTCAGCTGGCCAGACAGCAATAACAAACCAAGTTCCCAGATGGTGGAGGTTGTGTTTGGCCTTTGAAGGATAGTTCATGTATTTATGTTTATTTATGTGTCTGAGATAATCTCAGTGAGATTCTTTTTCCCTCAAGGAAGGATATCTCTGACCAACGTATCAGAGCGAAAGGACAAGATGCGGCTGGGGATGACACTCACATCCAACCCCAAAGACAACAGTTTTGTGGTGTGAAACCTCTGAAGATCTATATTCGTGTGACAGAGCAGAGTATTAATGTTTTTTTTCATGCAGAGACTTCTGAGACAGCACACATTTAACCCATATAGACCCAGACATCAGGTTTAATACCTGTTGATCAGCTAATCTTATTAATACATGCAAATAATTGGTGAACTAATAACATTTGAATTTACTCTGAGCTTTTATCTACATGAACAGTAAAATAAATATAGGAAAATATCTGATTTACACTGAAAAATGCTAAATAATAGTAGGATAATATAATAAATGGTGATACTGTAAATCACTTAAGAAAGGTTAAAAAGAGAAAGAAAATATTATTTGGGAACTGCCACACAAGTAGTGCTTGTTCTTTATGGGCTGATAAAATGTCAGTGGCCATAATGGATAAAAGGACAAGATTAGCTTCTAATTAGATGGATGTTATCCTGCTGTTTTCCCTATGGAAGTTCTCTGCGAGCATGAACTTTGGATTTACAATTGTATGTTGTGGTGCTTGCTGCTTGTGTATATGATTTCTTTTTTGTTTTAGGCCTGTGGGCCCCTGTGGTCCTACGAATGCGGCAGCTCTTACTACAGCACTGGCATATGCTCCAGAGTCAATGCAAGCTTCAAGTTCTCCAGAACAATTGCACCTGCTTTTCAAAGTAACTCTCAGTGTATCTGTTTTATTCATGAATCACTGCCATTCATATCAGAGGGTTAATTGTACAATTATGAATATCTGCTTTGTATTTAGACAGGTACAAATAAGCTCTTATGATTAACTGTCATCTGTAAATGTTTTTCAGGATGTGAGACCTATATGGATATAGTCATTGTTCTGGATGGCTCAAATTCCATCTATCCCTGGTATGAAGTGCAAGCATTTCTCATCAACATTCTTCAGAAGTTCTATATTGGACCAGGTCAAATACAGGTGTGTAAGGAAGGACCACAAAAAGATGAGATGCATAGGTAAAAGTCTGTGTTGAAACCACTGTACAAAAATTACTGCAGGTTTACTCTGCCATGCCAATCAAAAGTTATTTATCAACTGTCTCCTGCAACTATATAGAACTATATAGAACAAAATAATAACTCTGATTATGGTTTACTAATAATATAAGGCTCCCCACATTACATTTTTTTGAACATAACATTATTTTTTTGTGTTTTTATTTGATGTAACTTTGAAATGGAAACGTGCTGATCTTGAAACTAAAGGCCAGATCTACTAAAGGTTTGCGTGTATTAGAATGTGTGCAAACTCATTGCGCACACAAAAAAAATATACAAACTGATTTACTAACAGTGCGTACTAAGGGTTTCGTCTTTCATAGATGCAAAATAGTACATCTGCATCCAGTTAGTACTTTTGCCACAATGAATATGTAATATGAGGTGCTTACACACAATTATGCGTGTGGTGGGAGGAGAAAATGTAAATCTAGCACACGCAAAGTGATTTATATAACCCGAAAGCAATTTTATCTTCAAATGCAAAATTCTACATTGCACATGCAAATTAGTGCACACAAATTGGAATTTTTGAAGATCCGGCCCTGAATTGTTCACACTATTATATTTGTTTTCCACAAACAGCAGCTCCAACTCAATTTACAATATTGGCTAGTTGTGATAACTGCATTGTTAACATTTTTATGGTAGATTTTGGTACTGACAGCACTTTGGGTTTACATAAACATACTGGGGCTTAGTTTAATTCAAGTTGTAAAATGTAAAGATGTGAAGAAGAAACAATTTTGTATTGATTGACTTTATTTGCTTTATTATCTACTACATTTAAAGTAAACAATAATCTTTTGCCAACTCTAACAATTGAACTGCTATTGATGAAACCTAAAACATGCAGGTCTGGATGCAATTTACACTCTGAAATGTCATAATCTTGCCTTTTGTAAATCCACTGAAAGCAAAAACAACAATTCCAATGTAATATGGATAACCAAATAGTCTAACGGGGGCAATGATACAAAGAGTTGAAATTCAGTTTTTCTATTGGTATATCATTTCTGATAGACAGTTACATTTATCATAGGATATTATGCTCTCACATTTTTGTTCATTGTATTATTCCATGTGTGCCAATTTCAAAGATCATCACTGATGTACTTTTTTTTAGGTTGGAGTTGTTCAGTATGGTGAAAAAGTGGTCCATGAGTTTAAGCTTAGTGACTACAAATCAGTTGAAGAAGTTGTGAAGAGGGCACGTAGCATCAACCAGCGAGGTGGAGAAGAGACCAACACTGCCCTCGGCATCAATACAGCACGGTAAGATATCATTGCAATATTTATTCTATATATGAGCAGCAAACTGCGCATTTTTCAGTGTTGGTAACAAATATGATGAATCAATTTTTTTTTCACAGCTCACAAGCATTCAAACAAGGTGGTCGTCGTGGTGCCAAGAAAGTGATGATAGTGATAACTGATGGGGAGTCACATGACAGCGCTGATCTCCAACAAGCCATTGAGGACAGCGAAGCAGATGGCATCACCCGTTACGCAATTGCTGTGTGTCTGCTGGATCTATTTTCACCTGGGTCAAAGCGCTCACGGTTTAGGAGTTTTAACGTAGCTTTCCAAAGGCTAATAAATTTCCAGTGCAGAGTTAAAACACCATAAACATTAATGAGGTGATCTCATGGAGCTCCGTTAAAGCAGATCTTTCAAGAGCTACATTAAGAATGAACCCAAAAACACTTCAAGCAGCTGGCGAGCTCCGAACATACACTCATTGGAAGTGCAGTTAAAGGTGTAAATGATCTCCTCCAGGCCACATGATCCTTTGGTTTGTGCCACTGCTGGTACTGCTAATAGCACACTTGATCCCATCCAGTGGGTGAGATGGCTTAGGACATCTGAGCAAATGTCTGAAGTCATTTGGTTTGAAACCAAAAGTAGTTGGTGACAGCTTTGGAACTGGAGCAGAAAACCAAAAAACCTATGAGACAGGGAGCTATTTTTAACCTGGTGCAAAGCCTATTGATAATCAGTGAAACTTGTCAGTACTTAAAGGGGTCATATTTTGCTAAATTCACTTATATTAGTCTTTGGTACATTTATTTATGTTTTTGTGGACCCTAGTAGTTCAAAAAGTTTCAATTTGAACCCTCCAGGCGCCGCAAAGCTATCTTTATATTCATTTTGACAAAAATTGAGGAGATTTCTATAACCCGTTTAAATTCCTGCTCAATTTCTTATGTCTATAAATAGTTATGTCACGACATTTGCACATATAAGGTCAAGACTTTCGCTGAACATTTCTCCGAGTACTTCATAATTGTCTGGCAACAGCAGCTGTAGTCCATACTGACAATATGTCCAAACTTTGAGCCAATTACCTAAAATGTTCAGCTGTTCAGTTGAATAGGACAGAGCAGCACAAGCCAACAACCTGGAGGGGTGGGGCATGAAGTAGCTCGTGTGCATTTAAAGGGCCAGCGCTCAAAATGACTGGTGTCATTACTCAGAAATAGGGATGGGCCTGTGGAGTTTAATTAATGAAGAATTCGGACCCAAGCATAGCATTTGCAGTCTATGTAGACCACAGAGAAATGTTTTAAAATGTGTAATTCCATTTTAAAAAAAGCCAAATATCACTCCTTTAAGACCTCTGTCCTTGCATTGCGTCCTAGTAGACTTAATGGGCTATCTGTCCTCTTCTTCATAGGTCCTCGGCTACTACAACCGTAGAGGAATCAACCCCGAGGCCTTCCTTAATGAGATCAAGTACATAGCCAGTGACCCTGATGACAAACATTTTTTCAACGTGACAGATGAATCGGCACTGAAGGATATTGTGGATGCACTTGGGGAGCGCATCTTCAGTTTGGAAGGTTTCGTAAAGAGTCATTTTATCTAAGCAGCTTTACAAAGTACTCCACTAATCTTCTAACTATATTTTTAGTAACAAAAGATAGATTAGATAGATAGAAAACTAAGAAGAAACTTTGATAACCCCAAAATGAAAAAAAAAACAATAGAAACAGAAGAAAATGTGATATTAATAACAAATTTTAATGCATACTGAACAATGCGTACTGTACTCCATGTAAACGGCATCACAGTATTATCAGACTTACATCCAACTTTGAACCATAGAGCCATTTACAGTTGATCTATTTCTACATGATAGTCTATCTGAAATTGTTTGTTTGACTTGAGACTGTAGTAGTTGTCAGTTTTGGTGTAAACTGGCCTACCAGCTCATATTAATGTTTCAAACATTTTTCTGTTTGTTTTTTGCCACAAATCATCAATCTATAAAAAATATGTCAGTGTTGTTTTGCCTAAGTTTCTTAAGTTTTATTTAATTTCATTTACACAGGAAGGTGGTGTCACACCATGGGACCTTAAAGTCCTATTTTTTTTCCACTTAATTATGAGAGACAAGGCTTTTTCCTGTTTTAATTCTGAAACATACTGTGTAGTTTGGATTTTCAATAATTTGTTGAACAAAATGCTTAATTTGAAGATGCTAACTTTAATGTGATATCCATTTGTTGTATTTTTCTGGCATTTATTAAACTCTTCTACAACCCTAGTGGCCATGCTAAAACTAAAACTGACAACTGAAATCTCAAAAAAGGTCTTGAACATTGCAATGACTCTCCAGTTCCATTATTCTTCTGACTGCATGATGGTGGTTTGACGATCAGGTTTCTCTGCTGCTGCAGTTGTCCAAAAGTCTAAAAGACTGACTTGTTTACACAGGAACCAGCAAGAACGGGACAGCGTTTGGCCTCCAGATGTCTCAGGCTGGATTTTCCGCACACAACGTGGAGGTTAGTTTTACTTCTTTACCACGTTGCCTCATAACATATAGAACACCACATATTGTCTCAATTTCTGATGCACCCTAACTGCTCCCCACAACCTGTGATTTATCACGTTCCAGTTCCCCCTGAGGTTCCTGCTGTGTGGGCCCCAGAGGTTTAGGTCATCCTGATTTAGGAGCCTCTGACTGAAGAGACTCCTTTTTCCACTTCAACCAGACAGTGATAGGAAATCAGACACTGCTTGTTCCCCAGGGAAACATATTAGTAAGAAGCCAAGAGAAGATTGAGACAGTTCAGGGCAGGGTTCAGTCAACCCCCCCCCCCCCCTTCACCTGCTAGAGGTGTTTGATTGTGTCTACGAGCCGACAGCTGCAGGTGTGCTGGCCTTGACAGTGTCACAGCTGGAGAAGGGAGATGAGGCACATTCTTTACTGTACCCGGGTTTCATACTGATTTACTTGGTTTTCTTCATCTGATTTTGGCTCCACACAGACATTTGCTGATGCAACTGCTTTGATTTTCCAGTTTCCTCTAGCAGTATGATTTGTCAAGGGAGAAATAAATAAATATTCTCATTTATGATGAAAAAGAAATACAGCAGAATTTGCAGCTGGGTGGCAGGAATGGCTGGAAATTTCATCCACAAGAACAGATTCCCGAGATGCTCGACAACAGCAACCAGAGTGTTCAGAGCAGACAAATTATTGGAAGGAATGTCAGAGCTTTCAAGGAGAAAAACAGTCCTGAAAGCCCAGATGGTTTTGCTGAATGTCATATGTGGTAACTTTGAGGGCTGCTTATGTCATATAGGATCCAGACGTTTCATGCATCAGCATTCATAACAGTATCGCTGTTTGTTTAGCTCATTCTGACTAAACATTGCTGAAATATGATATCTAGCCTGTGTCTCCACATTGCAAAACTGATTTCTATGTTTATGTTAATTTAGACTATACAGTGCTTTTTTCCTATGTATATACCAAAAACAAAAATGTATGAACCAAAAACAAAAAATGTCAACCTTTTTTCATAGAAAAGAACAAGATATCCTAAACAAAGCAAAGTACATGATAGTGTTGATGCCTGTGCTGCTATAGAAATAGGTCACTGGTTTATAAGGTTGGACTGTTTTGGGGTTTCATTCATTTGCCATGGAGATCATTTTGACTAAAAACCACATAAGCATTATGCTGCTGTCAGAGAACGACGTATTTCATACTTGTTGAGCTCAAAATTCCATCATTCAGGGAGGAATTGCAGACCTTCCAGCATGTGCTGAAACCCAAAAATGTGTTGTGTTATGTATTGTGTACAACAAAAAACCCTGAGCATTAAGCAGATGAATCCAGTAATGACAGTATTAGTGACCAAGTATGGTGACCAATGGAAGACAGAAAGCTCTTCTATTATTCTTTATTGTGTTGGCAGTTAATTGCACTTGTTTTTTTCCTCTGTAACCTTCTGAGTAATTATGTGTACATGAATGAAGCTATTAATTATCACTAATTTCAGAAAGAACTCTAAAGCAGATTTTTTAATGGTTTCTGTGATTTGGCAATGTGAATATCCTAGCCCCAGAAGTGGTTGCTTAAGTTATCATGCAAACAGTTTACAGGCTAGTTTCTAAAATCTGACTGGATGAAAATCAGCTTTGATTTGTGTCACAAGTGAAAGTCGCTTTTTTTTTCAAGGGAACAGCTTAAATAAAAATGTTCCAGCAATCTAAAAATGTAGCTGGTTTGTGTAACCAAGAAAGTATTCCACCACAAGCAAAACTCCATTATTTATTAGTCTGACTAAATGTATCCACACTTTCTCTCAGTTCCCCTCTCCGACATGTATACAACATAAGAAATAAACTTTATGTAGATGTAAAGCTGATGACCATTTTTAATTCAATTCACAGGATGGGATTCTGGTGGGAGCTGTTGGAGCTTACGACTGGAATGGGGCGGTGCTGAAGGAAACTCGACAAGGAAAAGTTGTCCCCCCAAAGTCATCTTACATGCAAGAGTTCCCTGAGGAGCTCAAAAACCATGGTGCTTACCTGGGTCAGTAATGGCCGCAGGAGCTCTATAATATGAACAGAAATTATTTTAATGAAAAGAAAAGAGGGTAAACAGAGACAGTACAATCATGTTATTTTAGTAAGTAGAGTATGCTTGAAGACTTGCTCTGTTTACATAATCTTTTTTGGTGGAGGGATGGATAGCTGCACTGTAGAAGGAACAGTGGTTTCATGCTGAATGTCCTTGGTGCAGGCTCAGAGCTCTAACTCGACACATCACATCCAAACCTCAACCCCCTCCACCACCACAGACCTCTGCTTTTACCATCAGCGGTTTCACTCTGAGCTTATCCACCAGTCTGCCAATGGAAGCCATTCTAGACTCAATAGTAATATGAGGTGGAAGCATAATTTTGGACAGGCTGAGAGAAAGTTAAAGCTGGGAAAAAGATGAGAGATTAAGGTGGAAAAGTATACGGGGGTAAAGTGGAATTTTTAGAAGGAAAGATGAAATACAAGAGGAAATTTAAGAAACCTGAGAAACCAGAATATCCAGCTTTGCGTCACTACATGGTCAGTGAATTTTAACTCCTCAAATGGTAAAATTTAACAAGGTATTCCTGAGTCATGCAAATTGTCATCAAGTGGCTGAAAAATGAAGCCAATCATTATGTGAAAGCCACTGTTCTTCGCATGGCCACTTGAGGCTGGATCCAAAAGCAGGCCAGTCCCCAACTACAGCAGAACTAAATATGTTTAGAAAACCGGTTTTGATTTCTATAGGTAATTTCATTGCCCATGTCAACTGTACAGCAGTGATTTTTTTTATCAACTCACCCATTTAAATCATATCAAGCCTTAAGTGCTGGAGAGCATGGCCACGTAATGAACGTCATACAATGTATTTTCTGCCAAAAGATAGGCTTATTGTAGTTGTGGTTATAACATTACACCAACAAGACCATTCAAAGGTTTCATTCTGCAAGTGTTTCATGACATTTAGTTTTAAATTTTGCTGCTCTAGGTAATGTCCCACCCCTTTTACTATGACCTGACCTCACTTGGAGAACAATGTGAACCTCATTCATTTATTTATATTTATATTATTTGGATTGTACCAACATTTAGATATTTCATGTTTGCTTATGTTTGTTTAGAGTTCATTTGAGAAGGTTGCTGTTTGGGGTTCAGATAATCAACATTTATTTCTGTCCAGAGGTGGCAAAAGTACTCACATTCTGTACTTAGGTAGAAGTACAGCTACTAGTGGGAGAAAATACTCTGGTAAAAGTAGAAGTACTGATTCAACTCCTTTACTTAAGTAAAAGTAAAAAAGTACTTCTCAATTGTAATGAAGTACAAAAGTAAAAAGTAAAACTGCATTTTTGGCCATGAATGAAATGATACTTATTTAACCAGACAAAATCAGAAAAGATTCTGTTTTCTAGTTCCACAGTGAATGGTTCTGACCAGAGTCCTACACTAGGTCTGGTACACGACAGGTAAACCACAAAAGCATGCAAGGACAGAAAAAAAAAAAAAAAATTCAACAAATTTTCAAAGGTACAGGCACGGGTAAAATTAAACAAAATGTGGGTGGGTAGCCGGTTGCGTGTACGGTTGGAGAGTTTTGGAAAAAGTGGACTCGTGCAAGACTCTGGTACTGACCCCATGCAGGTTCTGACCCTGGTCACAGCCCTCACTGATTTTCCCTCTGAAGTGGCGCATTTTATGTACTGTCACATCTGTTTAGTTTGAAAAAGTAATGAGACTATTCTCTGAATGTAAGAAGTATAAAGTACAAATATTTATGCAAAAATGTAGGGAGTAAAAGTAAAAATTTGTCAGAAAAATTAAAACTCAAGTAAAGTACAGATACCTAAAAAAATCTACTTAAGTACAGTAACGAAGTACTTATACTTAGTTACTTCCCACCTCTGTTTCTGTCAATAGTTGCTTTCATTTCCATTAAAATCCAGTATGGATGATCAAGTCTTCTCCATCACATCCCTAAGATTCACAGAGGGGTTCAGGTCCTGACTCTGTGGTGGCATCTCCCCAAGCCACTCTTTTACAATCAAAGCCTGATGAATCCTGGCATTGCCCAATCTTTATGCTTCTATTGAACTGAAGGTGGTTTAAGAAATGAGAAGCTACTCTCTGCATCAGTTAACGGTTTAAGCTGAAACATATTAATCACTGGAGTAAATATCCAATGGAAGGATGTGAACTATTTGCATAGTTATTTCAGGTGAGGACTTTTTTGTTGGTTGGGTTATGTATTTTCACAGTCTGATCACAGTCAGACAGTCTATTTCACAGTTCGAACACATACTGTCAATTGGCAGTATAGTAACTAAATACAATACACACAACATTTTATTTTCAGTCTATTTATTTGTGTCCATGGTCAATAATGAACCTGCAAAATTTTCAGTTAATCTGTATATGACGCATTCTACCAAACTGGCTCAAATTGCAGTCACACAATGAAAAACAATTTTAAAAAACAATTAGGTATTAATACTTTACATGTGTACAAACATCATATTAGGGTTTAATTAATCATAATATCTTCACTGAGATAATGCAAAATTGAATATATTAAAAATGATCCTTTATATGTTACTTCCTTTTGGAAGTTGACTGTCCCAGCCTCTAACCCCTAAATTTCAATTAATGAAAATAGTACTTAAATTATTTTTGCCACTTTCCTCAATTTTGTTTTTAAATACACCCATTTGATTTATTTTATAGGAAAGTTGAAATAATGAGATTGATTGTGTGGATATTTTTTAAATTAAAATAGTTCATATCAAAACTGCAGTTCCATGTTTTCATGTTACTACCGAAACACAAAGACTTTTAGTCCATAGACAGAGCCTGGTTTTAACCACACCCTAAATCTTTCATCCATACACTGGCACATACCTGCTGATTCTCAATGTCCACCTGTTGAATGTTAACATCAGTCTGAAGTAAATGTCTTCCAAAGTCTGAAAATCAGCGTGTGGTTTTAAGGGCTGTCACTGCTAAAACACATAGGTTTTTCAATTAATCGCTTATGTTTTTTAATGCAAATATTATGTTTTGATCTGTCTACACCTGTTCAAAACTATGTTTGTAGCTGTTTTTAGCCTAGCATTGTTGAGTTAAGCTAATAATTAGCTAAAAGTGTCACTACCAAAGCGGTCACTACCGAAACATTTCGATAGTGACATGATGGTTTCAGTAGAGATAAAAATTCTTCATTCTTTTGATGCATATTATTATTATTATTATTATTATCATTATTATTATTGTTATTGTTATTGTTATTGTTATTATTACGTTTTTAGATATTGGTTCAAATTATCCAACAAGGAGAAAAGGAGAGTCAGAAAAGCATGGAGGAAAAGACAACAAGACCACAGGATGTCTGTGAAAAAACCGAAAGAGATACAGAGGTTTAGTCAGGCTTCCACACCAACGAGCACTGCTAGCCCTAGTGAAGGTGATCAGACACCAGGGCACAGGTCTTCAGCCCAAAAGAGGGTTAGGGTTAGGGTACCTAAGGTCACCCTAAGTTTAAGTTTCAATCAACTTGATGCTATGGCCACTATTGCAACAATACAGTCACTACCAAAACAGTGCTGTCACTACCGAAACACCAATTGTTCTGTCAAAAATAAAAGATAATGAGTTATCGACCTGTATTTTAGAATAATGATTATTTAGGTGTATTCATAATTTCAAGTCATTAATGGTGAAATCAATATAATCAACTTTATACATTTATACAATTATATATCATACAAAATAGAGTTTGATTTTGATGCATCATAAAAATTCAACATGACAAAATATGCTAAAATATTGATTATAATTTATTTAATTGTGGAAACCACCTACATTCATAAAAAATAGCCTGTTCATGTGGGAATGGAAAAAAAATATGAGTAGTTTAATATAATTATCTTAATTCTAAAGGTAATGTTATGTTTCGGTAGTGACAAATTTTGGGAGAGAAAATTTATTCCAATACTGTATGCAAATAAAAAAATGAAAATTTACTGTACTTTTACTGTGTTCCTTAGATGTGGTACACAATGGATATGGTCAAAGTTTTTACAAAAGACCATAAAAATTTCATACACTCTCAACCCCTGAATTTGAACCAGTTCAGTAGAATGCCTCATATGCTAAGAAACAAGATCACTAAGAGGCTTTTAGCTTCAGAAATGAAAAATTATGACATCCTCCTGTATTTTATTTAATTTTATTTAACCTTTTTTTCGTTGAGATGTGGTCAAGACAGTTTACAATAATAAAAACATTTGCGCGCACACACACACACACACACACACACACACACACACGCAACAATCAATTTAAACATTTACAGACCAGTTTGTAGATGGAGTTCAGACTGAAGCAGACATTAGGAGCTTGAAAGAAGAAGTTTCAAAGTGTCCATTGACGGACATTATAACTTCCATGATTCCAGGTTAACAGTGAACATAAATAAGAAAGAAGTCTTTTTTTAACATCCAACATGAAAACTTCCTCTTTTTTTTTTTTTTTGTAAAACTAACGTTTATTTTGTTATTTTACCAGGTTATACCGTGACATCTGTGGTGTCAGCCAAAAATGGCCATCTGCTGGTGGCAGGAGCTCCACGTTTTAATCACACTGGCAAAGTCATCATCTTTACTTTGAAGAACTCAGGAAACCTCACCATCCTGCACTCTCTCAAAGGGCAGCAGGTACCAACTAACAATTCACTTATTTTAAAGAAACACCTAAGCATCTGTAGGCCAATGGCACACTGTTGCAGTCTGAAATGTCCAACAAAGGAGAGCAGACTGTAATTTTAACAAATCTGTTATAAAAAGAAAAGAAAAGAAAAGAAAAGAAAAGAAAAGAAAAGAAAAGAAAAGAAAAGAAAAGAAAAGAAAAGAAAAACATCATGTTTTGTATATTGTCACAATCTTAAATGAAACATAATCACAACTACCGGTGTGAAATATACTTTCAAAGAGAAATATCTTCGATGTGTCTGTTTTTCACATTTTGGCATCAGAATATCCACCATATTTTACTTTGAAAATGAAAATGAAACTCACTACCATATAAAATAAGACAAAATAGTTGGAAAAATGATTGTGACATACATTGATTTTCTGTGGAAAAGGCCAATAGCCAAAAGTAGTTTCATTGAAAAAAAAATTACTTTTCTCCATTGCTACAGTCCAAATGACATAAACATAACTGCACACATGCTGCTCAACAAAAGGACAGATTCAGTGTGTTAATGTGTGTGAATGCAGATACTGTTTCTGATTATGCAGGCTATTGTTGATTCATGTTAATGTTAAGACTGTGTGAGACATGCATAAGGATTTAATCTTCCAGTCTGGGTCACATATGTGTGTGTCTGTGTGATAATGATCACTACATTCAGAACTGGCAGCTCTTCACAGGCTGCAGCCATGAAGTGATCTTGCAGCAGCTTATAGTGTACCCTGTCAGCAGCAGCTTGTCCAGTGAGACAGATGTTTTTTTATTTTTTTCTAAGTGACTTTCTTGATCTTTTAAGGCATAAGATACAAGTTTTATAAGTATATGTTTCTAAAATAAGAAGAAACACTTAGTGTCTCATCCAGCGATTTGTCACAGTCTGAGGACATATATAAATGTATCACGTCTCTGACCATTTATGGCCACTCAGTACAGACTCCAATTTACTCACAAAGTTCTAAAGACACTCCAGATCATCATCAGAAAGTAAACTACCCAAACAATATTTGATTCAAGAAACAGTGGAGATTTCAGATTATGTATGATTAATCAAGTAACTAACTCAAAACCATTTTTTTTAAATTACTTGATTACAATTTTTCCTGAATTGAAGCTTTGTGTCCTTAAGTTCATTGCTGTTAAATACTGGTTCCGCTGTTGTTTCACATCAACACTTATTGTGATACATATGATGCCAGGATCAACACAAACAACAGGGAGACGAGGATAAAAAGGCAGAAAATATCTATATGTTCACTTTTCTCCATTGAAACCATCATTTACTAATTTCAACTTTGAAGCTTTAACCCAAACATTACAAATATTTGTCTTTATTTTTTTCAGTTGTATGTTAGTTCCATGTTAAATTGTTAGTAAGTTAGTAAATTGGATCTAAATGTGTTGAAGATTGCAGTGCACCTATTGTTTGTAGATATCATTAGACTTTTTTGTTGTTGTTTATATCTATAGATATTTTTATTACACTTTTATACTGTTGTTATTTCTATATAATTTTATTTATTTATTTATTTTACTTTACTTTTACTTTTATATGTTTTGTGGTCGTTGTTTCAGTTGGTTTCAGATATGTCTTTGTTAGGGTGACCATATTTTGATTTCCAAAAAGGAAGACACTCTGCTCCACCTCGAGATACTTGATCACAAGCTATGTAAGTACCATAGTATTCCGTGCAAAGCACCTAGAAACCCGGAGAAAATATATCTGTGAAACAGGCTGCTTGCAATTACTTTATTATTCCCAGTGTAGAAGTGTCATAAAATGTGTGATAATGTGTGTTTTAGGTGTCATAACAGGGTGGATTAACAGCCAAAAGCAAAAAACAGAATTGAATATTTATAGGTTTTTAATGAATAAGGCAACCTATCATATATACATGTGCATTACGGATTAGATCTACAAAGGCACAAATCATTTACTAATAGACAGAATATTGATAAAATTGCATTTCATTTTCTGTAAACATTTCAGGTTGTTCATATTTGTTCAGGTTATCTATATTATAAAGCCAAGTGGCCTCTGTGTGCATGCATGCATGGCTGCTTTATAACTGAAAAACTGGAGAGAGGGGGCCTTTACTTATGGAGTACTTATGTATTTTGGGTCAAGGATCAGACAGGCAAAAACAGCTTATTGCTACTACTAATATTTTGTGAGTTATTAGTTGTTTTTAAAATTACAATGGCCTTGGACAAGTCCATTCACAGCCGCAAATGGGGGACTGGATCCGGATCAATGGAAACAGTGGGACAGTAAATCGCAATAAAAAATAAATAAAAAAGTGATTTGGACACAAGGGTGCATCCAGGGACTCCAAAGAGTTAAATGGTCCTATTTAGGCAGCTGTACAAGCTGGGTTTAATGACTGACTTAGAGAGATTAAACTGACAAATGATAAACACTATTTGCGTGTGTTGATGTCTTACAGATTGGCTCGTATTATGGCAGTGAGATTGCACCTTTGGATATCGATGGAGATGGCATCACTGACAACCTCCTAGTGGCAGCTCCAATGTTTTTCAGTGGCGGTTTGGAGAAAGGAAAAGTCTACATCTACCGGGTGACAGAGCTGGTGTGTAGAAAATAAATACACAGCAATAGGACACATATATGTAGTAATCACCAGGCAGTATGTGCTGCTAAATTGGGTAAACTCAACTCGTGTTAAAACTCCAGACGCTCCCAGTAACTTCTAACACAACTCCACAGAGTGTCTGGTATCACACACCGAAGCAGACTTTGCTGCATTCCAGCTCCACCTTTAACACAATGACAGGCTGCAGGCTGACATTTGACACATGACCCTGTCCAGATCAAATGTTCAACATCAAATGAGAAAACTACACCATGCCAGTGCAGTGGTTTTATTATATGAGTGGAATGAACTCAACAGGAAAGTATTCTGAACCGTTCGAAACCCATTTCCAGTAAGCCATTTGGAGGCGAGAACTTTCTTTAATAAAACAAAATTTCCCACTGTTCCACAGTGGTCTTGCTCATTGGAATAATGTCTTCAGCTGTTTTGACTGCATGGAACATCATGGAATAGGTATTTAAATATCTGTTGAGGCCCACACCACATCACAGGTGGCAGGCCAAGATCAAACAGACACAAAGTCTGCAATTTGCATCACATTGAATAATTATAATATGGCTGATTTAGTTGTTTTAGATGGTGCACTGTGGTATTGACCTAAAAAAACTGCTTAGTTTGACAACCCTGGTTCAAAAATGTGTTGCTGTGATTCCAGGCAATATTTCACCCCCACAACAGGATTGTACACTTCATGACTAAATTATTGCACAAATGCTTTTTTCACTTGAAGTACTATACGAACAGGCGGGTGACAAATTAAAAGCAAAATCTAGCAAGCGTTTTAGCAAGGTATTGAGCCACTGAACCAGGTTTAATGTTGCTCCTACAAGTCTATGAACTGTACTGGAAGACAAACACAATTCCTCATTCAGTTTTTTGATGATATTGTTGGAATGGAATGTCTAAAATTTCACTCATCCATCCTTTTTCTAATGGTCCTTGTGAAGGTCACAGGGTGCCAATCTCACCTATTGACTGGTGGAGGTGCACCTTGGACTTGTCACCGCTTATGATCTATCCACTCACTCAGAAAAAACTGATTTGGTTCTGAAATATCATACTGGAAATGACTAGTCCTTTCGAGTTTTTCTTTGCATTTTTCACCCATCTGTATGTAAAATATATGAATTTGAGTCAAACACCAGACACTGCAGTCCATAAATGGTGATCAAAACTACTCTTTTGCCATCAAAAAAGGATTAGCAATAAAAAAAAAAACAAATAAAATACAAACAGAAAAAATAAACACCCTCCTTCTGCAGTTCTCTCATCATCAAATCTCCAGCTGCATAACAAACATGGGGGAAAGCTGTATGTTAGATTCAGATTCAAATTCAGTTTTATTAGTAATGACTTTGCATGTATGTGACATTTCACATGTACATGAAGTGCGTCACTATTTACATTTATAAATTTCACACAAACACTAACATTTACTACAATACGTCATGTTAAAAATAACTTACATTATTAGAAATGCAACGCCATGTTATGGTTTTGTGTTGCCAAATACCAAAATATCACACCTCTGGGGCTGCTATGTTACAGCCCCCTTTCAAGGGTAGATTTTCTAAAACCTGAAAATAAGTTAAGTGAAGATACATATGTCCCATTTCCTCTCAGGCCACTTGAATTTGGACATAATGAAAAGTTACTTCAAAATTTCTATCCATCTGCACCAAAAAAAAAAAATTACCTATTGAAGTGTTAATGTCCTCTGTCATCTAATGTATCCCTTCATGTTGCATGCTAATTCCACAATTAACATCAAGTCATAGTTTTTTTATGATTTTGGTCTCTGAATGGTCTCTGGATGTTTTTTTGTTTTCTCAATCTGTTGTTGCACTTTGTTGCAAAGGATGTCCCTTCACTGGCAGATTCATCTGCTGTAGCTTAAATCTTGTCAGGACAAATTGTAATTTTGATTTGTTATTGTTGAAAAGGATTGTCAGTGAGATCATTGACTGAGGCCTGTCATCTCAGATTAATGGATCCCAGTTCATCCATGATAAAGTGGTCAAAACATTCCAGTAAAAGCTGAATATTAGCATACATATTTTATTACTGAATTACAGTGACCATGTCATTTTGTCACTGTGGTGCTTACTGACAGCTCTCATAATGACCCAAATGCAGCTAATATATATCTTATTGAGCAAATATGTAATGCATATTATGTGCACCTTAATATGACTTAAATTATTTAAATTTCATTCACTGTCTAACACTAATCAGAAAGTACAGTTTGAGCTGTTTAACAGCCACCAGAGACTGACTGTGACCCTTCATGGCTACTGCAAGAAGCATATGTTTCAAATTTAGGCACCACTGGATACATTTTTTCCTCTTTTTTTCTATCCATCTCCCTTTTTGTCACACATGCATTCATCAGATAGCTCAGAAGTCAACAGCTCCCTCCTCAAATCAACTCCCTTCCCATTTGTTCAACTGAAAAAACAAGTGATCTCATGTTACGTCTGCCGACAGTAAATTATGTTATATACTGGAACGCCAAGTGGAGCAATGATATGCATAACTACTGATGGACCCAAGTATTTTACTTCATTTTTGTGAGAATGCTCTCTGAGAAATTTTCCGGGTAGTTGATCTCAAAGTTGAGATATTTTCCATCAGACTTATCAGTTGCTAAGAATAGAAGCAAACTTAAACTATATAGCAGACCTTAGTTTTTCTGGGATTTTTTTCCAAGCCTGAGGTGAAATTCCCCAAATTTCCTTTCGCAGATTTTTAAGATACTTGGGTTCAAACAAGCAGAAATAAAGGGTAATATGAAAGGTGCAGAAGTTGATCCAAACTTTATCTTTGGTTTGATGAGAAGAAAAATAAAACAATTGAGTATTGTTACTTTTTCTTGCATACATGAGAAGGTTAGTTGGCTGAAGATGGTTTTGAGATGATTGAAAAAATAAATGGCGCTACATGAAGAGCAGAGAGATTAGGACAACAATCTGTTCCTAGGATTTGTTATGAGACAAATGGATGGCAGATCATTCAACAAAGAGATCAGCCCTTTGACCAGAATATTGAGCTTTGCTTGGAGCCATGGATCTCCTTAATAGATATGACACAGGGCTGTTTTTAACCACAGATGGATATTGTTTTGAGAAATACCCTTTTGGCATTTGCTGTTATTTCCAATTGAGCTTCTGTCCTGCACACATTGTACTTTAGAATGTATTTATTCAAATGATGGATGTGCACGTGTCAAAGCTTTCTGTAAGCTGCCTAGCCTGTGCAGAGGTCATGTGCATGTCCAGGCATTACATTTCTCTGTAATCTCTAACTGTCAAAGTGACATTGCATAAGTTGTGTAAAGTACTGCATTGATGCCTTGACATAACTTTGGCCATAGAGTTCAGGGGCTGATCTGGCAAGAGTAAAGGTAAGCTTTGGTGGCAATATGTGGACATGTCTATTATGGAGAGTTTTTGCGAAGTCAGTGTTTCCAAATACTCAGTAGTAAAAGTCTCTATCTATGTCATAAAAGTCACTAGAACTTACTAATGCCATGTTTCCACTACGTGGGACCAGCTCGATTTGGCTCAGCTCGGCTCGACTCGACTCGACTTGGTATTCCCGGAGAGCGTTTCTATTACAGGACAGTACTGACTTTACAGTATCTGGACGTCATAGCGGTGCTGCACGTTACTTCCATGTCATCTGCTCAGAGAGTTACTGATAAACTCACTCGTTGCGTGTTGTCTCGTCTGAACTTTTACATCAGCCACCAAGGACTGAATCTCCTCATGGTGTAGTTTTGGGCTGTTATCATTAATGTACCGCTATATTTACTGCCAACCTCCGCATTTGTATTTTGTAGACTGGTGGGTGAGACAGACAACTGTCTGACCAATCAGTGGTCTGCAGTGGTTATATGTATGTCACGTTTTAGTGTCGCTTGGAACCTGGGCGGAGGTGATACCAAAAAACTAGTACCAGATTCTAGGTCCTTTTTCGTAACAGAAAAGCAAAAAGGCCGAGCCGAATTGAGTTGAGTCGAGCTGATACCATGCAGTGGAAACGCAACATAAATAACCTCATCACCTAATCTGCATTATTGTAAATGTTCATGTGATTGTAATGAGCGATGGAGGAGAGAGGAATAACATTTTGTAGAGACAAAATGTGACTATAACAACACAAATATGTTTAGAACTACAATTGAACTATATTCTGTCAATTCTTGTTTGGTTTGGTGTTTAACCTTACGGTCCACTTAGGAGCCTACAACAAGTCATGGTAAATCATAATAATAATAATAATACAAATGGATTAGATTTCTATAGCGCTTTTCAAGGCACCCAAAGCGCTTTACATATGAACATTTTTAACCAGAATCTTTTTAACTGTCAGTCTACATTAACAATTTAAATTGACCAAAAAGAGACAATAGAGAAAAAAGTCAATGGGAGTGATTCATATTTAGTGTAGTGACTTTTTTCGGGCAAACAACGTTGTGTGCTTTCATGTCACAGGCTCCAAAAGTATCCAATAACACCAGAAAAAGGTGATAGATTCTTCCCTAGTGGCTTTTTTGATAAAGAGTCTTTACAGGGGTCTGAAATAATCACCTAAATATACCAACAAAATGTCTAAATTGGCAACACTGACGTTTACAGGTAGGCAGACAGACTGTGGGTTAATATGACTGGAATACACAATATCGTTTGGTGTCATTTAGAGGGAAATGTTGGCACTTTTCAAAAGCTGATAAATGTTTCTAAACAAATTTTAAAAGTATTTGTTGCTAGATGCTTGTAGAAGTCAATAATGTAATAATGACCCATAACATAATAAATTTGCCATTTTTAAAATGTAATAGGTCTATAATGTAATAACTGGCCAATAACGTAATAAAAGTCCTAAACCAATAATGTCATAACTTTTGGCCAGTAACTTAATAACTTATCACGTTATTCACTCAGTTATTACATTTGCAAATCATTTTTTTCTTACCAGGCCAGTAATGTCATAACCAGCCAATAACGTAATAAGTTATTATGTTATAGGCCAAAAGTTATTATGTTATTGGTTCAGGACTTTTATTATTGTATGTTGTTGGCCAGTTATTACATTATTGGCCTATTACATTTTTAAAATGGCAAATTTTTTACGTTATGGGTCGTTATTACATTATGGGTCATTATTATGTTATTGGCTTCTACAATGCTTTTTGTAGAAAAAAATAAGTTGCTAAAGTCCTCTGAAATGTTGCTAAATGATGGAAAACAAAAGGCAAGGCAAAGTTTATTTGTACAGCACAATTCATACACAGGACAATTCACAGTGCTTTACAAAAATGGAAAAGAGACAGGTTAAAAACACCCAATTAGAGTTAAAACATAATCAATAAGACATAAATATCAATCAATTAAAATAAAGTAATCAATTAAAATAAAGTAAAAGAGAAAAGAGTGCAGATAGAACCCTTTATGCACAGTTGAACAGAGCCGTTTTCAGCCAGGACTTTAAGACTGTCAGAGTAGAGTCTGTCTGACGTCATCAGGAAGACTGTTCCAGAGTTTAGCTGCATGGAACTGAAACTCAGCTTCACTGAGTTTAGTTCTGACTCTGGCACCTGCAAAAGGCCTGTCCCTGAGGTTCTCAGGGTCCCAGATGGTTCATATAGAACCAAAATGTCCCAGATGTGCTTTGGTGCTAGACCATGGAGAGACTTATACACAAGCAGAGCTGTTTTAAAGTCTATTCTCTGAGCGACAGGAAGCCAGTGCACAGACCTGAGCACAGGACTAATATGGTCGTATTTCCTGGTTCTAGTCAGGACCCAAGCAGCAGCATTCTGGATGTTCTGCACCTGTCTTACAGCTCAATTAGAGAGTCTGAGCTTGATGTCAACTATTAAGTTGACATCAATCACAGTTAAAAGGGATAAACTCTTTATATGGATCAAAAAGTCATTCATATATACTAGGGATGCAACGGAACAGGGTATCCACAGTTCGGTACGTGTTGCGGTTCTTGAGTCACGGTTCACGGTTTGGTCCGGTTCAGATGCAGAGCCTGGTTGTGCACCATAACAGAACTGGGAGCTGATGCAGAGCCTTCAGTAAATAGGTTTGTCCAGTTCTAAGTCATGTGTCACATTGTTGTGTGTTACTGCCTTCATACTTCCATGTGTCCTATACGTTGGAATGAGCATTTCTTAATTAATCCACCAGAGGGCACCGTGCTTAATTTCCAAACTGGCCAAATACCATGAAGAAGAATAAAGGGGTTTTTTTTTGAGAAGAAGAACAACAAAGTCAATAATAACAAACATGACGATGACGGTGGAGGTTTTACTAATGTGGATCCATCGTGTGTTGTTTATCGATTGTCTTTCTCCCGTTGTCGTCATAGTCAACGCTAAAACCAAAATGTTCCCACACTGGACTTGTAAGAGGACGATGCCTCTTCATATTTTCTTTTCTCTGAGTCCCGTTCACTTGCCGTCATTGTTTGTAGCCTACTCGCCGGCTTTGCTCTCAACTATGTTTTTCCAGCATTTGCTTGCGGAGCGCTGATTGGCTGGTGAGAACTTCAGGGACATTCTGATTGGCTCTAAAGGCCAAACAGTGAAGGAGAAAAACAACACTGCTCTCTGTACTACCCTTTGCTCCTGAGCATCTCATCGCACAGCATGCGCTAGTTGTGCTAGCATGCGCTAGTTTTAATAACTAAAGTTTTATGACAGGCATATCGAAATACCGCTATTTGCCGTTGTGTATTGAACCGAAAAGGGCGTATTGAACGGTTCTAGAAAATATTGAATATCGTTGCATCCCTAATATATACATCATATGTATAAAATAAGAAATAAGAAAAGGACTCTAATAGATATCATATGTATGAATGGTAATGCTGAAGATGTCTTGCTACCTTTTCCAATAAAAACAAAATAATTAAAAACAAAAAAAAGTCATTCATGAAGTTAATTACACTGTAATTACAAATTACTTGTCATTAATGTGAGGACACATGCCTCTGAGGTTTTAACTGCAGATGTAGGTTCCTTTCATGGAAAACACTACGGTTTTATCAGACTCAAAAGTTTTTGTCAATTCATATGTGGCTGTTTAATACAACACTTGGCTTTTTAATATTATTATTATTTGTTTTTAGAAAATCCTTTTACACCTGTTTCAGTAATAATTTTTTACACATTAAAGATCACATTATAAGAACCTTGTAGTCTATATGATGAAGGAATCCAGTCAAGGTCAAGTGATAAGAAGATCATGTAAGGTATGAGAGTAAAGTTTTATTCATAAAGGTTGCAAGTTACATGTATTTCCCTCACTCACACAGACACACTCACACACACACGCACGCACGCACACACACACTCATGCGCGCGCGCACACACACACACACACACACACACACACACACACATCAGGAGCTGAGACACAACCCTATTATTGCATATTATGTTTTACATCTACAGGGAAAAAAAGCTCTGCTCATACTGGGGCATTGCAGTCTCTTACAGAGTGATTTATGTTGTATTTAGGGGTAAAAACCGATGTCAAATTCCTACTGTTCGCCTGAAAAATTCAAAAATTAACCTCCTATCTGCTTTTTCTTGACCTCAATGGACAATGTCACATGGTTTAGGAGGCATGAACAGGATAATTCATAGGAACCGACACTGCACTGCAGTGCTGAGTGAATCCAACTGCACTGGATGTTATACGGGTCATCCATGGTGAAACTACAATGCTGTGCATGCTTTAAATTGATCGCCCTATGTGTTTACATATGTATTAATGCAGGCCATGAAACATAATCAGGTGGAAAAACAAGGATTCATTTGTAGTTCTTAATTAACACTCTGCTTATTGGCCTGATTCATGTGCATTTATCTTCCATTTGCATTTGAGGATCGAGTTTTCATGCTGGCATCTGCAAAGAAGTGTAACAAATGCAAACATAAAACTTTGTATTTTACACTAACAGCTGTCCAACCCTATCTGACCCACTGCACTATCAGATAAATGGTTTTGACAGGGTCTGCCTGATTAAGTAGAAATCAGTTTGAATGAGAGCTGTGCTCTGCCAAAACAAATGAACATTTGCTCCCAGGCAGATGCATCTGCTTCCCAGGCCAGCGACTCCCAACATAACACAAAAACGTATCATTTTCCTGTATCAAAAAGCCTTTCCTATGGAGTAATTTACATCAGATATTTATAATATGGAAACAAAAAACTAAAGCAAAAACTCTGAAGACAGATATTTAGAGTATTTTCATTCAGTTCTAACTTTGCAAACAGATCTTGAGGACTGTAGAACAGATTATAAATTCATTGGTAATAGTACAGGGCCATCATTAAATCCATCATTTGATTTTTTTTTTTTTTTTTTTTTGCCTTCCATAGAATCGTTTTTTCCCTGAGGGAGCATTAGAGATCCACAATGGGGGCCAAAATGCTCGCTTTGGCTCATCCCTTGCTCCCGTTCCTGATCTGAATGGTGATGGTTTCAATGACTTGGTGGTTGGAGCTCCACTGGAAGATGACCACAAAGGAGCCATATATGTCTTCTTTAGTCAGCATAACAGAATATTACGCAAATACAAACAGGTAGGAAGCTATCAAAAAGCACCACATCTTTGCATCTTCGGCATCATGACTCTAAATCAAGTTTGTGTTAAATTAGAGCAGATTTTCTTCTAAAGATTGACATTTTAAATAGATACAGCCACTGTTTTCTGGGTGCTCTACATTCATTTCATTATGATGAGGAAACATTGCAGATGCTAATATTCTGTAGTCATTGTTTAGTTTAACACATAAAGACGCAGTGCTACTTTTGTGGCAGTTTCCAAATGAATTTTTCTCTGTATTTCACCTTGAGTGATTTATCACCATTTATTATAACATCCTCTATAGTATGCATTCAGAATACATCGTGCATTTTCCTATATTTAATTCCCAAATCATGTAGCTGTTAATGAAAAATGTACTTTTTCAGCAAATATATCAATAACTGAAGATGAAAACAAGAGTTGGTGACAGTGTTTCCATGGTCACTTCAGAGCCTCTGAACATCCACATGGCTCATATCTGATGACCATGAAAAGATGACAAACTGTACTTTATCTCAATTACATACATGTATTGATAGTATTAGTGGATCAACAGGTATTAAACATTTTAGACCAGTAGATAATTTTGGTTGCCGGTAGATATTTGGGTCTTTGAGGGTTGATAGTAATTTTCTGAACTTGCTAAATTATCAGTTTCTCACAGATGTGCAGTAAAAATTAATAGCTGGGGGATTTTTATAGAGATATAGAGATTATAGATTAAGGTGATGGAGGATTTACATTACATACCAAACCTGACTCTGACTATGACAATGTAGATGGTATGCAGCAGGAAATGGCTGGTAGTGACGGCTGATCATAAAAGTTATGAGATTACTGTATATTTTCAGCTGTAATTGTTGACTTCCTGTACCTTCAATATTATCATCTGTTTGCCTCTCAGAGGATAGCAGCAGCAGACCTGGCCCCTGGCCTGCAATACTTTGGCCGCAGTATCCATGGCATAATGGACATGAATGATGATGGTTTAGTGGACCTGGCAGTAGGATCTCTGGGTGCTGCTGTTCTCCTGTGGTTAGTATTTCACCCAGTCACATTTATCAGCATATATGACAGTTATTTCAGTTATTTCTGCAGAAGTATGAGGCTGACTCATACTATGAACAAGTGATGTGTTATGTTTTTGTATGACGAATGTTTGGGATGAAGTTTATTTAAAAGTAACGACTTCATGCTGATAAAATAGTCTCCTTTTATACCACATGGGTTAAAGTTTTTGGAAGTTTTACCATGGACACAGACATGAGACCATCACTATTTCTCAATTGAACTATAACTCTCATTACACTCTTGTGTGGCTTCATAAAGTCCAATATTCCAGTGAAGCAGAAAATCATGTCATAGTCTTTAAGGTGAGGGAGTGAGTTAATCTGTTTGTGTTTACCTTTATGCCCTCCCAGGTCGCAGAGCGTTGTCCGGATATACACCACTATCCGGTTTGAACCCAACAAGATAAACATCTTTGTGAAGGACTGTCAGCGAGGTGGCAAAGACGTAACTTGTATGTCAGCCATCGTATGTTTCAACATCACTGCAAGGACAGCTATTCCTCCCACACAGGAAATTGGTAAGCTAGTAAAAATAATCTCCTGGGGAGGCATCCTTGGAAACTCGACTTGGGTTGACTGTCACATCAGCTTCTGTTTTGTCTATGCTAAAGCAAAAGGTGTTACATGTTTGTTTGGGAAAATTGGGCATTAAAAGCACACTTTGAGAAATATTATATATATTTTGGACTTGTAGTTAAGCTTTTTTTGGAGTTTTGTACACAAAAGGAAGGAAGTCTATGAAAGAAATGGCATGGCATGAAAGTATATCCATCTTGTTGTGGTTCAAACTCCCTTTTTTAAAAAACACTCTAACATTGTGATGGCTCCTTTCATTCAGAGTAGCAACAATGAAAAATGCTTCTTCACTTGCTGTAAGAGATTATGATCTTATTGCTGTATACCAGCCAAGTTTAACACTGCTGCCTTTAAAGCTGGTATATCTGAGGCACCGCTATGCTATCATATAATCATTGACTGGAATTGTCTGCAAGTTTATCTCCAAAATATGACTGATGCCGATGAAAGGCTTTTGGCAGCAAACCATCTAATGCCCACATGCAAAAAGGTTCTCAGGTCACAATTGTTTTCAAATATACAATAACAGGGTCTGATTTCACCTGGAAGCAGAGGTGTAGGGGAGCATGTTCTGAGTTAACTTCTCAACCCTCCAGCTGCTTTATCAAATCCAGAAGACACAGCAAAACAGAGCAGAGGAAGAACAGTGGGAGTTATCTTGTCTTCCCTGGTTACATACAGTGAAACACGTTTATTTCATTTTCCTCACGTTGTCGTGTCTGGTTGGTAATCCACCACAGATGTGCTGGTATTTGTGAGTTCGCTGTGGTTTGTCGCATAAAATAGAACTGTTTTCTCTGTCTGATATGAATTAACCCTATTTATGCAGCTTTGTTTGTCTGTCTGTTTACAGTATAAGACAGTTTTTATTGAAACAATTAAGACCACCTCATTTAAAAGTCATTCCTTGTTGTTGTGTAGGAATTTAAGACTTTAACATTGGCAAATCCAAGCTAAACAACAGGAAGAACTGTCTTTGAAATGTTATTACTGATATCGAAACATGTCCATGTTTAAAATGATTGAAAAAGCCAGTAACAGTGGTCCATACAAACAACATATCTGAATTACGTCTTGAGGGGAATTTATTCCAATGTGGTACAAATGTCCACATGGACTAAATGATAAGTGGATCACAATTTAATGGTCAAAGATTAAAGATGCAATGACTGACAAAAATTCCATGATTACATTTCAACATATTGTAATTCAAGTGGTCTGAGAGGACAGAGCATATGCATCTACTCCTTTCCTATGTTTTAGGGATCAGGATAGACTTTATTGCCCCTTGTGGGAAATTTGTTTTATTGTTTATTTTTGGGCTGTTGAAATGCTCTCCCATGAAACCAAGACTATTGTTAATCACAATGGTTTTTGAGACAGGCAGGTTACATGACAGATAGCTGTAATTACTGATTGTGGATAAGACTAGTCATCTGTATTTATATTCAGTCTATGTATTTATTGTCAAATTCCAGCCTTTTTCTTCCTGATTTCAGCTCCTGCAGCTTTAATTTACTAATCACACAGGAATACTGTCTCACAAAATGCATTGTTTATCATTGTAACATCGCAACAATTTATACATCAATTCTACAAAATTTCACAGACATATTTAATACTGAAAAAATGCTTGCAGATATTTATATCCAAAAGATCAAAGGTCCAGAGGTTGACGATGAAAAGTAGAATGTTGCAAGTGTCCAGTATTACCATTTTAAACATTACGTAACTTAGGGCCACCTGCTGTAAGTTGTGAAACATGTGAAGTTTGTTGATTCTTTCACTGTCCATTAAGTGATGAGTCAGAGACTAACTGTCTACCTTTTCTTTAAGGAAATACCACTGACTTCACTGTCTAAATGTCTTCCTTTTACTGTTTAAGGTAAAATGTGTAGATAGGTAGAGTTGAGAAGTAACCAACCAATTGGTAGTTAACCTAACATGAGAAAGGACTTAACATATATAAGCTTTGAAAATTCTTTGGTTGATCAGACAGCAGGGGGCAAGGCTTTGGACAACTTTGTGATCTATTGTCTCAGTATGTTGAATGCATACGTGAAAAATATATTTGCTTAGCCCCAATTCAGTGAATTTTTGTGTTCTTGCTTCAAAATTGTGTCCAGAGTGCTAGAAACGTCCATGAAAAGGTCAACGTCGATGTGAAAGGTATTATTCAACATCAGGTTGGGACCATATGTCATACTTGATCAAATTTTATTAATTTTTATTTAACATGTATATAACTAGGATACAGTTATACAAACACTATAACATAAGTTAAAGAGATATTAAATATTGAGGATAACTTGCAAATATTAATCAAAATCCCCAGCAATTGTCAGTATTATTACACCAGTTGCAACAGCCAGTGTCTGGTTAATGTGACACCAAATACCTGCCTGTTGTTGCCAGCCTTTGCTTTGCTGTGATGTTCCAAAGTCAAGAGTTCACTCTCTAAGAATGCAGTGACATAAATATCCATATGATGTAGGTTATACCCTTTATGTTTTTCTGTTCTACACATGACATGTATGACATCTATAGTACTTTTAGATCGATGGAGATCTGGCATGGTATGGTCAAAGTTAATTTACGTAGAATACATTTTCCAGATGGACAACCTATTTTTCATGTCAACTATCTGATCTGAGCAATCTGGAGGCCACCTACTATTAACCTTCTCCACCTACTGCACTTCCATTCTAGATTACGAAATAAATCAGTCAAAATATCTACATCCAATGACACCTAACTGTAAATAATTTAAACTTGATGCACCACTTTGAATGCATCTAAAAAAAAATTGCTTGAGCTCAAAGTCTGAAATCACGTTCTTTAATAGGTTCACAGGTAGATATGGCAATATTGACCCAAAGCTGCATGAAATTATTTACTTATTTACACCTAAGCTATCTATGAACAAGTAGAAAAACTGGACCAGTTTTGAAGCTGGACTTATGGTTTTAGGTTTCAGGTTATGTACAAAAAGTCTTGGGTGCTGCACCTAAAGCTAACTCATAATCATAGGGGGGAAAATCCCTGTATTTAGTGATGATACTCCCTAAAACTGATGATTGTATAGATTTTCTAATTCTGGGTTGAAAATGTGTGTAACGTGTCCATGTTTTAATATCTTACTGGTGCCATGTGTGGCGGGGTGGTACTGGTGGAGGGATTTAAGGGACTGACAACGCCACCTGGATTTCAAACCCAGGAATTAGTTACAATATAAATGGATGTGATATTAATTATCACAGTTAGATTCTCTTGTAAGGCTCACAGGTTTGTTCTGATGAAGGACAGAGGCATGTTAAGATTTATAAAATATTTATTTAAATGATTAATCACAATAGATTTTTAAAAAATCCTGGAACTGCTAAAAGAGAAAAAAAGGTACATTAATACACAAATTATGGACAAGTACATTCAAAAGATGATTTTATTACAAAATAGATAAAAAGCCTCACAAATCTAAAATAATTAAAATCCACTTTAAAATTAATTCTCTGAAATTAAAATAAACCTAATAAAAAGGTAAGCTGGGGGCCACAGGTGAGAGGCAGACCACACTGAGGGGTGCCCAGGGGTGCCACCAAATACTCCCCTTAGTGCAGCACAACAAACACAGCTAAATTACAGGTGTGGTCCAAAAGTATGTGTCCCAGCGCAGTTACTCACAAACAAGTGGGGAGACCTCACCAATGTGCTTAACCCCTCAACCATGTGGCGACCAGCTTCCTAAAAGAACAAAACTGAGGAGAAAATTTAACAACATCCCAATTGGCTAACAGAATAAATGACAAAATCAAATCCTAAATTAACCAACCAAGGGGACAAATTGAACTACTAAACCAAGAAATACAACCTACAAATGCAAACAAAACAAAATAAAGAGAATGAAATAACAAAGGGGCAAAACAGCAGCAGGTATACCACTTTCACAGCAGGAATGAGAGAGGGAGAACTGCCAGTGCAAGTGTTTTTATAGCCCTATGCTAACTGGGGGAGTGGTCAGGAAAAGAGTGAGACTAAAGCTACATTCACACACAGTAGTGTTCCTCACAATGAATGAGACTGAAGCTATGTTCACACACAAGAGTGTTCCTCACAATGAATGAGACTGAAGCTATGTTCACACACAAGAGTGTTCCTCACCACACATGCAATTAGAAGGCAATAGTTCAAGCTCCTTATGTTATGAAAACACAGGGCAGTAAAAGGAAGCTCTCTAAAACAATGTGGCTGGGAAGTGAGTCATTTGTGACACCAGAGGTCTTGCATTCCTGTGTACTGTATATTGGTCACACATTCATTATATGTTCAGGGTCATTTCAAAGCAATTATTGCATTTCACCACCATAATGATGTCATTAACCACAAAGGGAAGATGTCACTGGTCTATTTATGTGCAATTACTGCATCTAAAAAAAGAAACTAATCTACTTTTACATTTTAATACAAATAAAGGAAAACCTTGCACTGGTCCACACAAGAATGCAATTTCATAAATCTTCCTTTTTCCTTATTCTAGGGATCAGATTTAATGTCTCCATTGCGGAGCGACGTTTCAATCCAAGAGCCGTACTGGACAATCCAAACAAAGTACAGCCCCAAAACCTGACACTCCTACCTGGGGAAGAGAAATGCAAACACTTCTACTTCCATGTTATGGTGAGTAACACATACAGTTTCACTTAAAACCAATGGTGGTTCATTAATAGAGGCCGCTAGGGTACTGCCATACCTGTCTCACATGAAGAAGAGGATGATAGGAATCACCTAAAATAATTTTACAAAAACATTCATATTTAAATAAACAAGTTATACATGATACAGCCTGTGAGTACCATGTCTAATCTGTATTCAAATGTAGTTTAAAAATATTTTCGTCAGTAGCCAAGTGATGTGTTTCCTATTTGGGGTTTAAAAAAATTGCACTCAAACACCACCCACAGAATTAAATGTCACATCCCGACAGAATCAAGACCGTCCTCAGAAATGGAATCAGAGAATAGGTCCATAGATACTAGAAACTGATTTGGATACTGCGCCCCACCAAAAAATTATTGCTGGTTATAACCTAATTTTACTTGGATACATAGTCTTTGAAAGGGGTCTGATGACATATGAATGCAAAAAAATAATTTGGTTTTTCTTCCTTTGTGAAATTGTGTAATGTTTTGAATGGCTTTTTCAAATTTCTCAAGAACAACTGTGGTGGCGAAGCATCATCATGAAGTAGTGTATTATGTGGAATTTAGCAAAGACTTAAAATAAATCTTCCTGAGGAATATGTTTTGTATAATAATTCAACATGACCAGCACTGATACTGGTCATCCACATAGTCAGACAGAGATGCCAAAGATAAAGTACTGTGATAGAGCAAACTGACAATTTAAACTTACTGTTGATTACCAGGAGACCACAGACTATGCAAGGCCCATCGTATTTGCTGCACAAGTGGAGCTGCAGGATCCAGACCACGGACCAGTTCTAGATGAAAGCTGGCCTACAGTGGTGCAGACTGAGGTTAGAGGCCATCAACAGCATATTTTATCATCTTCATTTCCAAGTTACTAAACTGAACTCCTATGCATTTTTATCTGCTTCTATCAAAATACAAGAAATGAGAGGCAGGATGTTTTATTTTGATAAATGTTTCGTTGGTTTAGCTGCCCTTTTGGAATGGCTGTGATGAAGATGACCGCTGCATGCCCGACCTCGCACTGCAGAGTATGACTGACTTGAAGACTCGAAAGTAGGTAGACAAATAGCTGTAATAAAACACAGCTAACATACACACATTATTTACATTGATGCTAATTATCACTTTTTTTGCTAGATTCAGCAAGTTTTGAGCCTATCCTAGGAACTTTTTTTTTCCCAGAAAGCACCTAGGAACAAATTTAAATACTTTTGTTTGTTTGGAAACTTTATTAACTTTTGAAAAGTTAATCAAATGCTAAGATAACACAAAATTATTTTGTGTATCCCAGTCATATAAACCCATGGTCTGTCTGCCTAACTGTAAAAATCAGTGTTTCCAACTCAGACACTTTGTTGGTATATTTAGTGAATTTTTCAGACCCTTCCAGAGAGTCTTTATCAAAAAAGCCACTACTGACAAATATAGATAAAACACTGTCAGTATAGGGAAAAACAACTGTTTGACTTAGAATCACCAGCCGATTGTTGGTGACCCAATCCACCTTGCCCACAAGGGGGGTCACCCCATAGATTGAGGATCAACTTATAAAGAGTATAAAACTGATGTGTTTTTAGAAGATCGGGGCCATTCCACTGTCCTCCATGGGGGTGAATGGCCCTCAGATGACTGATGCTTTGTTTGTGGCCCATGTGGTTTCTCAGCTGAGTTATGCTTTGTTTGTGATCAGATCAAGTCAATTGAATAAATGTACAAAAATGAGACCAAAAAGAATCCAGACTTATTCTTGGAGCTTCCAACAAAAGAACAACGATAGATAGATAGATAGATAGATAGATAGATAGATAGATAGATAGATAGATAGATAGATAGATAGATAGAT
>JAPTYQ010000018.1:13673710-13684441 GCA_029814465.1 Ostorhinchus cyanosoma | reverse complement strand
TTACCCTGTTTATCTCAAATGACAAACGGCCCGACCGAACCCGACCCGAATATCATTAAAAATATTAATATATCACCTGAAACTGCGGGTGACTGCAGGCGCCCGCTCACTTCGGGCCAGCCCGCGCATCACTGATCAGGATTGAAAGCTGATGAAGGTCCTACGAGACAGAAACGACCTAAGCCAAATCTGTTTGAAATACAAGACAGTGTACGAGATATTTGCATTTCTGTAGTGTCTCATGCATATGACCTTTAAAATAGCAGTTCTATAAAGTATATTGTTTACAGTACTGTAATTATAATCTGTTTGGCATCATCTATGCTGAGTTGTTGTGTTCTATAATTGCTATTGCTCTAAATCGCAAACAACTAGGATGAAGCAGATTGGCTGATGTTGGTTGATGTATTTTCTGCATGAATATTTAGATTGAGAGTTTCAAGGAAGCTTGATATTTAAATTATGTCAAAATAGCATCAATATCATTACTTGGGTGAAATTTCAAAAAAGCTTGATATTGAAATTATGTCAAAATAACATCAACATCATTATTTGGATGAAATTGCAATGAAGCTTGATATTCAAATGATGTCGAAATAACATCAATATCTTTATTTGGGTGAAATTTCATAGAAGCTTTATTTTGAAGTAATGTCAAAATAACATCAATATGATCATTATTTGACATATATCAAATTGATGTAAAAGGATTGATGTCATGTTGATTTACGTTTTTGACCAAATTCCAAAATTCCAACAGACCTGATTCAAATGATAAACCTATCATCAAGCTCTGCAGAAGCCTGATAACGACTGTCAGGTGTGTTGGAAGAGGGAAACATCTAAAACATGCAGGATTGTGGCTCTCGAGGACCAGGGTTGGCCACCCCTGCTGTAGAACCATCTTTCCACATGGTGAGCCAAGCCCATCCTGTCACCCCATTATTACAAGGGTCAGTATCACTATAAGTTGCCTTTCAGACTTCAAAATGTCAAAAAAAAACAAAAAACTTTGAGATTTTCCACTTTACAATGTGTTAAGTTGACTGTAGGTTGTTAGAAATGCATGTTGGTCAAGCTCCCACATTTTAATACAAAAAAATACATACATACATTGCAGACAGACAAAGTACAAGCAGACCACAAAATATTAAACAAAGATGTCCACCCTGTCACCGACAAATACATGTAAAAATAAGTGACAGGGCGAACAGTTTTGGTTAAAGTTAGCATTTAATGACTATATGTTGGACCTTGAGTTGACAAAATAGGTCATTTTTGAAAAGGATTGTGTAACGTTCAACAAGTATATTTAGAATTTCTGAAATGCCTTATATTAAACCATATTTTGTGGTGACAGGGTGGGCATTCTAAGCTTGACCACATCTAAGTACAAACACAAAATTATTAAAATTTTGAAATGTAAATATACTAAATGCCCTCATACACCGTGTGTGCAATTATTCGACAAGTTGCATTTTTGAGAATTTTTTTAATTTTTTATTTAAGAACAACAGTACTCACACTCAATCAAAAATGTTCAGAAAGCTCAAATCTGAATATCTAAGAAAGAAAAGGTGAGGTTTTGTCTTTTTGAAGAAAATATCTCAGTGTGCCCAATTATTTGGCCCATATCAGTGTGCAGAATTATAAGACAACTAACTGAAAAACAAATATTTTCATATGTTGTTTATTTTCATCCGTTAAAGTGAAAATAACGAAAAAACAACTCAAAATTTACCAAGAAAAAAAAATTATCTGACCAATATAGCCAGCCTTGCTTTCAGTAACAGTCCTAACCTTTCCATTCACTGAGTTTGTCAGTTTCTTGACTTGTGGACAATCAACTTTTTACACAGCAACAACCACATCCTCTCAGACACTGTTCAGAAGGTGGAACTAACTTCTTCACCATAACTCTCCTGTTTAAAAAGGGAGGACAAATTCACAAACAGGCTTAGGTCATGTGAGGAAGGCAGCCATGTCATTTCTTCTTCCACCTTTAAAGACTTTACTGGTTAGACACACAGAGGAGAATTTCTGTACATGTTATGGAACATTTTCCTGCATAAAAACCATGAAAAAAAACCTTTCTTAAAAGAAAGACTTTTTCCTTCACCACTGCCTGATGAACATCTTGTCTAGAAACTGGAAGTGGGTTTGGAAGTTGATTTTGAGTTAATCTTCAACCCAAAAAGGTCCAACTAGCTCATCTTTAATAATACCATCCTGTAGCAGAACCCCACCTCCACCTTGGTATCTGAGTTGAAGTGGAGTTCTGTGGTGTTACTGATGCAGTTGTGGGTCCAACTGTGTGAACTTATCAACAGTTACTCTGACCTCATTTATCCATAAAACCTTTAGTAAATATGTCTTCAGATAGTTCTTGGCCCAGTCCTGATGTTTTCATGTATGTGTCTTGTTCAGTGGTGCTTGTATTTCAGCTTTTGTCACCTGGACCTAGTCCCTGAGACCTGAACATCCTCTACTTCATTTTTTTAAAAATCCATTTTACCTGAAATAAAGAAGCTGCCTAATAATTCTGCACACCTTAATGTTGGGTGTTAACATTTTAGGCCCTCCTCTCTGCTATTATAAAAATGCATATCACCTAAAAATTATTAAGTCCAACAACAAATGTAATTTATATAGTTTGGAGTTGGAAAACTTGCATAAATATGATGATGTGGTCAAAATACTCATTTGCCTAATAATTGTGCACATGGTGTAGACTATGGCCCCATCCCAATGTTCCCCCTTGGCCCTACATTTTGTCCCTACCCCTTCGTTTGGAGTGAAGTTTCGGAGGGGTAGTGTGTCCCATTTCTCTTTAGCATTGAGGGGGGGTGAACATTCTGTCCCTTGAAATGGAGTCAGCCTGGATGCAGAACCACTGCCTGTTGCTTCAAACGGAGGGGAAGAATTTGCTGCTTTGCCCTGCCCACAGCGCTTTATGAATGCTTCCACTTTTGCAGCGTAAACATATGGTAAACATGTCAACAGGAGCTGGAAAGGAATCACACAAATGTAATGCCTCTTTTCCACTGGTACTGACTCGGCTCGGCTCCGTATTTCTGGAGCGTTTCCATTCCAGGATAGTGCTGACTTTACCTGAACTTCAAAGTGGGTACTTCCGTGTTTTCTGCTCAGGGAATTGTTGATAAACTCACTAGTTTCGTGTTGTCTCGTCTGAATTTTTACGTCGGCCATCAAAGACTGAATCTCCTGGACCGACCATGGTGTAGTTTTGGGCTGTCATCATGTGGATTAATGTACCGCTATATTTACTGTCAACTTCCGCATATACACAACCTCACTTATTGATGACATCAGTGTCCCATTGTGTCTGCAGAAATCCCTACCACTTGTGACTCCATCCGAAGCGCCCTTAAAAAATTAGTGGACTCCAAAACAAGTTCTAGTGCCCAAGGGGGGACCTTGGGATGAGGCCTATGTTTCGACCTCCAGTGAAGACGGTCAAAAGGATAATGGATGGATGGACGGACGGACGGAAGGACGGACGGACAGCTAGCTTTATTGTCATTTATCATGTCACAGCAAATGAAATTTCGATAGACAGTCCTCCAAAAACCTGTGTTGCCACATTACAGCACCGCCATCATCATAAGTTACAGTACAGACAGAATGCAAGCACATACAAAGACATATATGACACCATACATACATTACAACATAACACAGTACAGGTGGTCACATGTTGGAACTTTTTCAGGGAATTTTGGGGGGGGAGGGGGACAGGAGAAGAAGGAAAGCTTATTGAGGCTGACTAGATTTTTTTTTTGGGGGGGGGGGGTTGCTATGCAAATCCTTGATAGTCTCCTGTGTATGAGAATAAGAGACCTACCACCAAGATCTGTGAAACTAATGATATCAGTGATGTCATCAACCAGATTATTAAAGGGACGATTCCCACAAAGTGACAGGGTGGACAACAATATCAAGGACATGTGCAGAATGTTAGATATTATTATGAAAATACTATACAAATGATCAAAATGACTTGTTTTATAGAAAAACTTGAGTATAATAACAGCATATAGAAAGTATTTTATTTTTTTATTTAAATATCCTACTTATCAAACTCATTTTCGACAGTTAAATTCTGCTGGGGTACACCAAAGGCCCCTTAGAACAATATTGACCACCATAACCATCGGTAACAAGGTAATCAGTCACTGTGACCTTTCAGTTTCTGGACAGATATTGCTTGTCTTTGTCACAACTTACCCTAGAGGAAGCTGTTCATTACTACTTTAAAAATAACCTAATGTTGTTCACCAGAGCATAACACTGGCAGTTACTGCATCCAGAAAAAAATCTGCCAAACTATTTACATCTCAATGAAGATTGTGCTCTAACACAAAAATATTCTCTCTATATTCATCATAAATGTCAAGCAAGTGTAATGAGAATAGGCATTAGCCAGTGTACCAATTAACAAAGGACTCCCTGATAAGCTGTGCGTTTAACTTTTTGGTATTATCATTCCAAACACAGAGATGAACTATTCTATAAACAGCATTTCCTTGTCTGTCTTCATTTATTTTTTCAGGAAATGCTGGAATGTTTTCAGTGAAAGTGCTTTTTATGCTTTCACGAATATGAACATAGTTTATGAAGTACATACAGTGTCAAGGTTTTCAACTGTTGTACTTTAGCTCAACCATGGGCCCTCGCAAATGGCTCTAATCCTGCACATCTCAGCATAAACGTGCCTACATTGTCCAAATTAGGTTCAAAAAGCCTAAATGGCGACAACCAAATTGTAAACTACTGGCTTTTGAATCTTGCTTTGTGATATTGGCCCCTGGTGGGGAAAAGGATCCCACACAGAACTACAACCAATTTTCAGCTTTTCCACTTTGATAGTTTGATTTTATTTTTGACCTTTATTTATAGTTTATGTTTGTTTGTTTGTTTGTTTGTTTGTTTTGTTGTTGTTTTTTTCCATTCGGGGACATTTAATTTATTTTCCAAACTGCTTAATCCTACAGAAGGTTGGGCAATGGAGGAGGGGGGTATGCTGGAGCCTATCCTAGATGTGGATATGCTAACAGTTCATCACATTAACATTCAAATATAGATTGCCCAATTAATCTATTATGATGCATGCATTTGGATGGTCTGAGGAAGCCATACTACCCAGAGAGAACCTACTCAGATACTGGTAGAACATGCAAGACCCACGCTGGGGATTCATGAAAAATACTGTAAACATATCAGTTTGAGCCAAATGGATCATTTTCAACTGCTGTCTCTTATCAATCAAAATTTTGGGAAAAAAGTAATTAATGTGCAGATAAAGCTTAAATGATCAGGGAATCACTGCAAAAATACAACAATACACATAATTCACTTAAACGAATCAGACGAGTCAAAGTTGGATTATGCAAACAACTGAAAAAATCTACTACTGATCCATTAACACAGGCAGGTGAAAAGTAAAAATGTAGAATACAAGCCTATTATATAGCAACAATGGCAGTGTGGGTTGAGGCAATAATAGAATAATGTTAACAAAATGTTAGAAAATGTTTCTTTCAGATGCCTGTATATCATATTTTGCCACATCCTAAAATAATATACATACCATGTTTTAAAAAAGTAAACCTTAACTCTACTCATTACAAATTTCAGGCAGACAAATGTTCCAGAGGAAAACACTCCTTAATTATCAGTATTGATTTTGCTTTGGTTAGTCGCATATTCACGACAATAAAATGTTCCTCCTTGCAGCATATGTGAAGATATTGTACAGTCAAATAGAACTACCAGCAATTGCGTGATTAGTCAGAAGCCCTGCGTCTATATTGCCTGTATGTCATAAATATGTTAAGATTTTAGAGTAGGCCCAGATACAGTGATTGGAGGTCCCTACATTGACTTCAGACAGTATACAGTTTTAAATCACCAAAGTTTACATTAAACTCTTACCATGTCCTTAAATTCTATACTTTAAAAAAAAATGATTTTATTTTATTTTATTTTATTTATGGCTAACTCAGCCTCCTCCAGTACAAGTTCACAGTCTTTAGAGTTTTAGGTTAATATCACTGAAAAGGTCGTGCAAAAGTGGCAAATAGTAACTCCAGTGAAAGGAAAAGTTTCTGGGTTAATATGTGAATGTGTGTGTGTCGTCTTCCCCAGGACATATGCAGCACCCTGTGGTGCACAGTGGGAACCACCTGCCACTCAAAACTGGATGGCGCTGTGGATGGGACCAGCTGTGGGGAGGGCAAAGTAAGTCCAGCTGGCATCCAGTGCATTTTTTAAAATTTATTATAAATTAATTAAACAAAAACAATTTGTTAAAGGTTGTGTCTTATCTCATGGGCAAATAACCAAGTAAATTCATCAAGTCCATAGATATTCAATGAGAGACATTAAATAAACAATCCTTACAATAAAGACACTGATTCCTTTTTTTTAATGAGATACATTTTCCGTTAACTTGCTCATTACGCAAAATTATTGATTTTTCTATTTATGGATTAATGTTTCAGCTGTTATAATAGGTTGACTTGTAGTGCAGAGGTTTGAGGACCACAGCTCAACTATTACATTTTTGTGGTGTATGCATTTGTTTGTTTTGTTTTAATCAGTGGTGTTTCAGTGGGGAGTGTGTAGCTACTGGAAGTTACCCTCAGAGCGTGAATGGCAGCTGGGCGTCATGGAGCGAATGGTCACCCTGTTCCAGGACATGTGGGTCTGGGGTCCAGAGTGCCCACAGAGACTGTGACAACCCTGTGTAAGTAAAATGTGTGACACAAATACTACATTGGAAAGAAATCCTGAACAGTTCTGTTTTTGTAACATTTAATTTGAGTTAAAATGACAAATATATTTTGTCATGAGATGTTGATGTCATATATGAGCAGATTTTTTCAATATATACAGTCCTGCTCACCAGTTTGGCACCCCTTCATTTTTTGCATAATCTCTACAATATCTTCAGAAATAAATGGAAATGTACCAAATTTATATCATCAGGATCTTTTAATTGTATGTAATTGATGTTTTAAATGTAATTTAACAAAGGAAACTGTTTTTTCAACTCATATATTGTAATTTCAAAGAAGAAACAAAACTCAGCATATGCAGCAATATTGGCACCCCTCTTCAATATTTGGTCGCACATCCTTTGGCAGTGATGACAGCTTCCAAACATTTCTTGTAGCCATCTATAAGCCTCTTGCACTTCTCAGCTGGTATTTTCTCCCACTCTTTCTTTGCAAATTGTTCAAGCTCTTGAATGTTTGCAGGTTTCTTCTCCCCAATGGCAGATTTCAGCTCATACCAAAGATTTTCAATTGGATTGAGATCAGGACTCCTTGCTGACCATTTTAAAACAGTCCATTTTTTCCTTTTCAACCATTCCTGCGTGCTTTTGGATGTGTGCTTTGGGTCTTTGTCTTGCTGGAGGACCCATGATCTTCAACTCAAACCAAGTTTTCTAGCATTGTGTAGGACATGTCACTCTAGGATGCCTTGATAATTCTCTGATTTCATGATTCCTGTGATACGATCAAGGCCTCCAGTACCAGATGCAGCAAATCCGCCCCACAGCATTATGGATCCTCCACCATGCTTAACTGTTGGGAGGGTGTTCTTTTCCTTGTAGGTTTCATTGCGCCATCTGTAAACAAACTGTAGGTGTGCATTGCCGAAAAGCTCTATTTTTGTTTCATCTGTCCACAGAACATTTTCCCAGAAGGACTGTGGTTTGTCCAGGTACTCCTTGGCAAAGATTCGTCGTTCCTTTTTATGCCTTTGCCTCAGGAATGGTTTTATCCTTGGCCTTCGCCCATAAAGCCCTGTTTGATTTAGTGTGCAGTGTATGGTACTTGTGGAAACCATGACCCCAGACTGTTCCAGATTGGCCTTCAGGTCTTTGGATGTTTGACGTGGTGTTTTTTCCACCATTTGCACCAACCTTCGAAGTCTTCTGTCATCAATTTTTCTCTTCCCCCCACATCCAGGGAGGTTCTTGACAGTTCCATGTTTGTGAAACTTCTTAATCACATTACACACTGTTGAAACAGGGATACCAAGGTCTTTGGAAATGGCCTTATATCCTTTGGAGGTCTTCTGTTTGCAAATTATCACACTTCTGACGTCCTCAGACATCTCCTTTTTCTTCACCATTGTGACAAAGGAACTGGGGATAACAGGTGGCTTTTTAAAATGTAGAAGTCATCATTCATTGGTTAATTCATGTCACATGGGCACAGACAATTTATCTATTTCTATATCTATCTATTTATTTATTTTTACAGGTGAGTCTCATTTGTAATTTATCAAAGGTAAGTCACAATGTGTTTCCATACAGATTTACAGGAAAGGGTGCCAATACCAGTGACCAGCACTATGAGGTTTTTTTTATTTATTTCTGCCATTGTGCAGTGTTTTAAATTGTTGTTTGTCATTTGCTCTTTTGTATCAAACACAAGTTCTCTGTAGAAATTTTTTTTTCACCTGATTCCTTTTTTTCAGAAGTTATTCCACATTATGTACTTAAACTTCATGGGTGCCAATAATGGTGAGCAGGACTGTAGTTAGATAATTTAACATATGATTTAACCTATAGAAAGCAGCTAAAATCTGTTCATTATATTTTTTATAGGTTATGATTATATAATATATATTGTATGTCAAATAATTGATGATGTTTGTATGTGTGGTATATATAAGATGTGGTAAAGGTATCCACGTTCTTGATTCAAGCAGGCCAACAGATACTTAAAAAAAAAATACTAAGAACCAGAGCTGCAGTTATCGATTATTTTTGTAATGGATTAATCTATTGATTTTGTTTTTCAATTAAAATAAACAGTTATTTGAATAAGAGAGGAAATAGTTAAAATGTGAAACAGACGTGAAAATGACAAACAACTTGTCCTTTATTTGAGAGCCACTTGAAACAAAAACCACAAAAAGTATAAAAGTAAAAGGATATATATATAAAAATAATGGAAATATCAACAATTACAACAGTATAAAAGAAAAAAAAGAAGAAGCTTTTTCGTGCCCACCTGGGTGGTGCCTCCTTTTGACTCAGGTCCTCTACCAGAGGCCTGGGAGCCTAAGGGTTCTGTATGGGATCTTAGCTGTTTCTAGGACTGTGCTCTTTTGGACCTTTGGATCTCAGATGTTGTTCCTGGTATCTGCTGGAGCCATCCACTCAGCTTGGGGGTTACTGCCCCTAGTGTCCTGATCACTACTGGTACCACTGTTGCCTTCACACCTCGCATTTTCTCCAGCTCCTCTCTCAGCCCTTGGTATTTCTCGAGCTTCTCATGTTCTTTCTGATGTTGCTATCACTTCTTCTATCACAACCACTGTTTTCTAATGTTTATCGATCACCACTATATCAGGTTGATTGGCTATCACCATCTTCTCAGTTTGGATCACCAAATCCCACAGGATCTTGGCCTGTTTGCTCTTGATCACCTTTAGGGGTGTCTCCCATCTTGACCCTGGGACCTCCAGTCCATACTCAGTACAGATGTTCTTGTAGACTATTCTCACTACCTTATTATGCTGCTCCATGTATGCCTTGCCTGCCAGGATTTTGCACCCTGCTATGATGTGCTTGACTGCCTCAGGGGCTCCTCTGCACAGCCTACACCTGGGGTCTTGTCTGGTGTGGTAGACATTGGCCTCTATTGCTCTGGTGTTCAGGGCCTGTTCTTGTGCAGCCATGAGTGGTGCCTCTGTGCTATCTTTCCATCCAGCCTTTTCCAGCCACTGGCATGTTTTCTCGATATCAGCCACCTCCTCAGTTTGTCAGTGGTACATGCTGTGCAAGGGCTTGTCCTTTCATGATAGATAAAATATATATATATACACACACAGATGAATTTTGTATGTGATGTAAGACCTTAAGCACTCAGGAGGTGTAATATGGAAGCGTTACGGACACACACTGCTTTGCATGCACTCTGCACATTTGCATTATCAGCCTTTGCAGTCATTGAAAATGTGTGTCACGTTAGCTGCATACCCAAGCATCTGCAAGATGGATCATACATGAGAGGATAGATTCTACAGCAGATGAACTGACATTTATCTTTAACCTCATACTTTATGTCTAAAATGTACATAACTGTCCACATTCACACCTGACGTCCTGGTGTTTATTCTACAACGGTCTGTTTTAATTAGTTATAATGTGTCCTGCCTATTGCTCCCTAAGTTTTGACTTCCTTTCTTTTTTATTTAAAGGATGTGCCAGTCCTTTCCATCGGAGATGCCTCAGTCCTTGGCTCTGTAATGGGATGCTTCACTATTCTTGAAGGGCAGCCTGCAGTTTAACCTACCTTGAAAAACAGCCCAGGCACAAATAAAACACATATACCCGCATTCGTTTAATCCTTTTTTTATTTTTTTTTTCTCCAAGAAATGAGTCCTGAGTTGGTTTAGCTGTGTCTATAGAAAATGAAGCATCAAGCAAACAGTGCTCACAACCATCTGGACTTCACATTCCAGAGCTGCTACTAGAGCATGTAGCAAACATGTCAACTAAATGCATCTTTTATTTTGACAAATGTAAACCCATCTGGATGAAGAAAAGAAGGTGACACACACACACACACACACACAAAAATATATATATATATATATATATATATACACACACGTGGACAAAATTGTTGGTACCCCTCAGTTAAAGAAGGAAAAACCCACAATTCTCACTGAAATCACTTGAAA
>JAPTYQ010000018.1:13644667-13657953 GCA_029814465.1 Ostorhinchus cyanosoma | reverse complement strand
GTCCCCTACTATTATCATCCTATCCCAGTTTAACACTACACTGGATAAAAAGTCAGACAATTCTGATAAAAACTGTGAGTAGGCACCAGGAGGGCAATAGACCACTACGAGTAAGATTGGTTTTTGGTTTTTCTAGTTGGGATCAGTAATTGACAAAACTAGGCTTTCAAAGGAGTGATAAGTGTGATTAGTTTTAGTTTTAGGGCTCAGACCTAAACTAGAGTGTTATACTACTGCTACTCCTCCACCTCGGCCATTGCTTCTAGCTGTGTGAAAGTTCACGTGACTTGGTGGCATGGATTCATTTAGTCTTACATATCCATCCAGCTGAAGCCAGGTTTCTGTCAGAGCCAAAATATGAATGTTATAATCACACATGAAGTCATATACTAACAGAGATTTGGATGAAATCGACCATTGTCTAGTAATCCACATTTTATAACTTTTTTAGATGTTCTTTTATTAGGACTGCAATCCGGAACTATTTTTATTAAATTATTTGGTCTCACTCCTACAGGCTTTATTGTATTAACTTTTTAGTGCTTACTGTACGGGGAATAGACACAGTCTCTATCTTCTCTCCTAAACATTGGATGTGTGACAGCTTGGGTAGAAGCGAGTGATTAATAGAGAAGTGTTTTACGTTACGACTCTGCGTCGGGGCCCCCACTCTGAAGTGTCACCTTAAGAGTCTAAGGCTAGCGGCCACATTACGAGCTAGCAGAGAGGCACCCAAGTCGGATGTATGCCATTTCTACGAATGAGCCTGGGCTTCCCTCAGAACGCACGCCAACTGTCATTAAAGACTATGTCGTTTTCTGGGCACCATCTAGACAACCAACGGTTAAATGATGAGGACCGAGAGTACATCTCATCATTGACCAAATTAGGCAGGGGTCCAGAGAATGCTACGGTGTCAGCCATCAACTTAGCAAGTTTTTAGCAAGTCTTAGCACCGATGCTACATTCAATTTAAGAATCTCTGATATTCTCCGCCAGGCGTCGTTACTGCCTGTGTGAATCATGATATGGTGAACCTGGTCCTACTCTGCTGTAAAAGCTTCAGGTTTCCTTTGATGTCACCAACTCTGGACTCATGGTAACACCTGACAGACACCGCTGGGTGCTTCACATCTCTGACTATGAAGCTGCCAATTACGAGTTTGTCTAGTTCAGCCGGTGTGGCACTAAGGGGATCAAACCTATTACAGATGGGAAGCTGCTGAGTAAGTTATTGCGATTAACAATGTGTTTCCTCCGTACTGTCACAAATACGTCCCTGGTCTCTCTGCATGGGACTCACTGGGGGGCTAACCATGCTAGCATTCCTACTACAAGCATGACCTGCGGTCCCTGCTGTTACCTGGCTATAGCTAGGCTTAGCCTTAACCTCCAAAGTGCAGAGCCGTGCTTCTAACTCAAAAACCCTGGCCTCCAACCCTGACACTACACTACACTTCCTATAACTGTTTCTATCCTCTGTAAAGAAGGCAAGGGATGACTCACTGTACATACAGCACATTGAGCAGAAAAGACGAGAAGAAGATGAAGGCAGACGGCTAGCCATGGCTCGGTTAAGCTAGGCTAGTAGGGCTAGAGAGAAGAGTTGTTTTTAATCCATGGACAAGCTTTTTAGCTAAAATCAGATGTTGTCTTTGGCTCCAGGTGTATACTGAGCCAACCAAAGACTAAATTTAATCAGGTATCAAGTGCTACAGATATTAGTTAAATCGTGGATTAAATCTAACTGAAGGGCACTAGGAAAGGAGCGATTAGCGACAACGCTAACAAGCGAACAATACACTCCCCCGGACGTGACGTGGCAGATCAGCTGTCAAAGAAACACCTTGGACCAGGTGACCTGCTAGAAGAGCTACTACTGCGCAATCTACATTATCATGGTAACTGCCCCCCCATCTATGTGACATAGTCTGAGCCAATTAAAGGTCATTAATGTTCTGGTGACACAGGCGATCCTGTGGCGCCATCTGCTGGAGCGTACGCCAAATTACAGACAAAAAAAGAAGACTGCATAAAAAAAAAATTTAAAGATTAATACAGCTAAAGTAAAATTGAAAAGAAATAAATGGAAATTATAAATACTCAATACAGTACAAATAAATATATTAAAAATACTTTTAATAAAGCTCAAAACCATCCCATAAATTCTCTACATGAAATGAATGAGCACAGCTGGGATCACAGACACATGGATCATTTTTCTGTTAAAGGAGTCTATTTAAACAATGCTTTAATAGGACTGCCGCAGACTTTGGGAGGGGCTTTTCTTCTGAATACAGGTCTACAGAAAGTCTGTGGTGACGTCAGTCTGCAAACACTGACACACAGATTCCACGTATAAAGCGAACGGGAGCTATTTCCTACTTTTATGTCGCACCTGGCCATGACTCCACCGATCCAGCAGGAGGCAAGCACACGGGTTACATTTCCTTCAGGGAATGTAATAATTTCTAGTTCCACACTATTACTTCACTTTACCTTCCCACTATGAATAACACAGGGCCTTTCACCCACAATGATGATGATCCTAGCAAGAACATTAGCCGCTTGGCACATCTTTCTCCCTCCTCTCCTCTGTTTAGATTGGTTGCTTGATTGAACCAATTGCAACAGTTTCTGCCCTCAGAACATCAATCAGTAAGAAAAACTCCCATCTGCAAACAAAATCCATCTTCCTACTTCAGGGTTTCCCCCAGAAATCTTACTAAGCCTGGTGGTAGGGCCACTACGGAAGCCCACTGGTGGCCCTCCGTGTTTTTGTAAAAAAAAAAAAAAAAGGTTAAACATTGACAGGAAATATGAAATTATCAGGATTATGTGTAATTGTTTGACATTTATTAACAATACTTACACCACCTGTAGAGTCTAACAAAAAAGGCACACTCTTAAATACTGATTTAAAATAAATAAAATGTTTTCACTTAAGTTAAATCCTAATTAAGTACGGTAATCAGCCAATGAATCTTAAAAAGTCATGCAATGGTCACATTTAAAAGTGAAATAAATTAATAACATAATGTGCTCACACTTGAGAACCCTCAGCCTGACTTATGAAAATCTAGACTGTCACTGATATGTTGATTTTCAATATGTCGAATGTGATTGCTTGATTCAGAACCATATGAATTGAAATTTAATCCAATATGGAAATTGGCCATGATACCAGCCCTATTAATAATGATTTGATTTGATTTGATTCAATTCAATAACTATTCAATTCAGTATTAATTAATTGATTGATTAAGATTTATTGAGTGATACAAAAGTACAATTTTGATCTGTAATCTGATTAATTGACTATAGCAGCCATTGAACACATCACTACTGGTATCAATGTTAATGTCAGAAAGAAACAGATGACATTTCATCAGTAAATAGATGAATCTGCTCTGAAATAATGAACAGGACAAAAACAGAACCAGGTTTGTACAGTGGCTCTGAACAGAGTTTGTCCTTCATTGTTATTCTTTCTTTAGTTCTTTTTTTTTTTTTTAAATTGCTGGTGGCTTCTACTCACTGGAGGAGGGGGGCTGCGCTCTGTGATTGTTAGTCAGAGCGGAGGGGAGGGGGCGCGGATGGTGGTAGCAGTTCGTTATTGTCTCTTTCTTATTCCTCTGACTCCACTCAGTTTGGATCCAAGCTAATATTCCTAGAATGATCGGTTTCTGCCACTCGCCTCGGAGAGGCTCTGGGCGGACAGTTCCTTCACACTGGGGTTCCAGTTTGAGGCTTGAGTACCAGAGGGATTTTCCACACACTTCCTCCTTGTTCCTTCTGCAGCAGAACCCTAACAAGCAAGATCAACACGCCCCCATCTTCAACAGGGGCTCACGGGACACTTCCGCGTCAGCGGCACCAGAGTCTGTTACTCGCGGTCCTGCTCTGAAAAGTCAATCTAATCCACTATTAGTCGATTACGCAAAATAAAAACAAAATCCATCTAAAATCGATTTTATTTACCCAGCGCTAGTTCTAACGTGTATAAATGTCTTTAAAATGAATAAACAAGTGACGCATAGGCTGGCGGGGGGGCAAGTAAAGCCTGGCGGGCCACCAGGCCTATAATACACTGGGGGAAACACTGTCCTACTTCTTGATTTTTATCGGTGGGAACCATATCAAAACAAATGTAAATCAGATGAGTGTCACTCATAGATAATGTGTGGGAGTGGGTTGACTGGCTCTGCAGCGCTCCATTATCTGAGATCAATTTAAATAGTGAAATAATTATATATGCATAGATTGCTATTTTAATTAATTCATGACATATTTAAATAATTAATGATAGATGTATTTATTTAATGTATGTATTTCCAATTTTAATTAATTAATGACATTTTAAGTAATTAATGATAGATGTATTTGTTTAATGCATGTATTTCCAATTTTGATTCATTAATGACGCATTTAAGTAATTCATGATAGATGTATTTATTTATTCAGTGTATGTATTTCCAATTTTCACTAATTTGAAACGCATTTAAGTAATTATTGATATATGTATTTATTTATTTATTTATTTAATTTTGTCCCTCCTGGTGCTCCATACTTCCATACATATGCAGTCGGTAAAATATAAGTCAACACTGACTTTTTTCTTTCAGCGTCAGTCCAGCAGTTGGAAGCTTCTTGTACTGTACATGATCGAGTGGCATGTTATATTGTATTTGTTATTCTCAAAATGGGATTAATGGTGAATGAACAAAGGCTAAAATTTTCCAATATAAATGCCATTGTGTGAAAGTGAATTTGTTCTTTTTTTAATTCTAGATTTTTTCAGTAATATCTTCAATATTTTGTTATAAAACAACTTATTTAGTTGTAATGAAACATCTTCTGATGCTAAGCTGGGGCACATCATCAGTGATGGTCTGAGGTCATTGGGTGTTTCGGGCCTTTCGAACATCAGACACCCTCTCTCAGGCGGCCCAGCTGAGGTTCATGACGCCTCAACTTGTGCCCCAGCAGCATTGACCCACGGATCTGCCCTCTTAATCCAGAGCCACCTAGAGGCCAACTCCGCTGCCTCTGTGTTGTTACGGATGGCCCCTCTCCTTCTTTCTCCTGTGATGCCAAGCTTAGTGTAGGCTCTGCACAGAGACTGTCCGGCAAAGCCTCTGCACCCTACCTCCACTGGCAAGCACCTAGCCCTCCAGCCTTGTCTGTGGCAGTCGCTGACTAGGCCATCATACCTCTCCCTCTTCCACTCAAAAGCCTCCTCCATTCGCTCTTCCCATGGCACCGTGAGTTCCAGAATGACAACATTCTTTGTTGCCTCTGACACCAAAACAATGTGAGGTCGGAGGGTTGTTTTTGCGACATGCTGTTGGAACTTGAGTTGTCTGCCCAAGTCCACTAACATCTGCCAGTCCTGTGCAGTGTTGAGAAGCCCTGCTGTTGCTCTCGGCGTTGTTCTTGGCTTCTCGCCCGCTCTGACAAAGTTGATGGCTTTCTTCGTGGGTTTTGACCTCCGACAGCTGGCGATGGCAGTATAGATGCTCTCTGCGATGGTCTTGCGCACCTGGTCGTGACGCCATCTGTACCGGCCTTCCCCCAGAGCTTTTGGGCAGCAGCTCATTATGTTATGTTATGTTATATATTACATATATCATGTAATGAGTTGTCCTCAGAACTAAAACTACACCTGTTCTTTGCTATTTTAACGTAGGTGCCTCAGGGCTGATCTTGTGTCTTTCTATATTTATCCATCTGTTCAGTATTTGTTTTACAGTATGTGCAGCTAGTGGTAGCAGAGGAACTAATCATATTTTCTCAATTTGGTAACATTATGAAACAACACAGTGTTGTGATCTTATTTGAAATCTGAGAAATATGATGCTGTAATGAAAACCTTGGCTTGGATCTGCACTTAATCAGAAGGAATAATAAGATGTCCTGTTCATGAATAACAGCATAATATTGTGACCTTATTAATGGAGCTTGGCCTTAAAGGACTTTTTACAATTTGCATCACCCACGCTAGGTTAGTTTGATGTTAAATTTTTAATTAATCGCTTTCAGTTTGATGATCCGTGATTCATTTATGTCCATAAACTAGATGCTCAATTCAGCTCTTAACCTATTATTATACAGTTTAAGTTTATTTCAACTATATAATGGTTTTCAGTGTCAAATATTTGGAGGACAGATGGGGATGATATCGACCGGTTACTTGACTTTTTCCATTCATATTTATATCGACCTTTAAAATGTCCAGTGTCAGTCATCAATGTGAGTTTTTTCACAATGTTTAATAGTGTCATTGTTATTACAGAATGTGGGCTGTGACTTTATGATCAACTCAAATGCTGTGGAGGATCGCTGTGGGGTGTGTAATGGTAATGGGTCAACCTGTACGACAGTGAAAAGAACCTTTGAGGAGAGTGAAGGAATTGGTATGTTTTCTACTAAAACAGTCTGCTGTCTTAACTCAGAAAGATCCAAACATCTACCACTGACCAAATGCATCTACTGACCTAAACTGTTTAATACCTGTCAATCCACTAATCCTATCAATCCATGTAAATAATTGGTGTAAAATGCAATTTGTCATCTTTTCATGGTCATTAGATATGACCCATTTGGGGGGTCAGGGGCTCCATAGTGAACTTGGAAACACTGTCATATTCTACAACATTGATTCACCAGTAAAACCCTTGGAATTTGATCAGTGACAGTGGATGGACATACTTGGTTTATGTTCAGTAAATGATATATTTTAGTAAGAAAGTTGTTTTGATTTAATAACTTTTGTATTTACTCTGAGCTTTGATAACCTATATGATGAGTAAATTAAATATTGGAAACATACCAGATTTTCACTGGAAAATATAAAATGTAGAATGTAATATAATAAATAGTGATAGAGACAAAAAAAACTTATTTGGAAGTTGTGGCAAGAGCTGTGGGTCTTTAAGGGTTAAATATATGTGTTCCTACTGTTAGTCTGATGATGTACTCAGTCACTTTATCATATGTAAGGGTTTTCCACATTTTTTATAATATTACAAATGATAATTAAAGAAAATATACTGTAACACTGGTTTGTGCTGTATTCTGTACCATTTAATGCGAAACTCCACTGTAATGTGTCAGGTTATGTAGACATTGGACTTATCCCAGAGGGAGCATGGGACATCCGTATTGAGGAGGTGGCTGAGGCAGGGAATTTCTTGGCGCTACGAAGTGACAACCCCAACAAGTATTTCTTGAACGGAGGCTGGACGATTCAGTGGAATGGAGAGTACAGGGCAGCTGGAGCAATGTTCACTTATGAAAGGACGGGACATCTGGAGAACCTAACCTCTCCTGGGCCAACCATAGAACCACTCTGGATTCAGGTAGGATATTCTGGGTCTGAACATTGTTTCAGTTGGAATAATCATGCTTGCTGTTATGTGGGCGTCCATGTTATTTGCCTGTTTCACACATCATGTGCCACTGCCTTTATACTTTCATGCATCTATTGTGTTGGAATGAGCGCTAGTCAATTAATCCACAAGAGGCCGCCACTCAGAATTAGCATGCTGGCCAAATAACAGGAAGACGAGCAAAGTATTTTGAGAGAAGAATCAAAAGAAAGTCAATAATAACAAAAATGGTGAAGACAGAGGAGGTTTGACCAATGTTGCTATTAGGCCCTTTTCCACCAAAATACTAGGAACTTTTGTTACCAGGAACTTTTTTACCCACATAAAAAAGTTCCTGGTAATCTCTGTGCTTTGTGTTTCCATCACTCCAAAAGTTCAGGGTAATCTATTCAAATCAAGCTGATGATGTATGAGGGAGCAGTAAAAGGAACTGAAGTACAGTTCAAGTACATTTACAAACTAAGCTTTATTTTCAATAAAATAACACAATACTTTCAGTGGACGGTTTGGGTTTAACATTTTGCTGGTTGTTTAATCACTTAATCCATCTGGAATACATTTTAAATGAAGTTAACCATCATTACATATCCTTAATTTCTGTTTAAAAATGGTAGAACATGCATTTTCAACTTCTCAGTCATTAAACTAAATCAGGTCCTACTTAAAGTGTGATAGATGGTCCCTTTTAAATTTTTTTTTTTTTTTAGATATAGTCCAGGTTCAACCCTAAAGTTACACAGATTTACTCAAATGCTTGCATTTAATTTGACTGCACATTACTTACAAAAGTACTTCTATTCGACTTAAATTTGGTGCCTTGTAATGAACAGACAATATTACGTTAGAATTATTCTTTATTAAAAATTTAAACAAAACAAAAGGTGCAAAAAAAACAAGGTGCCTTGAGATTAAAAGGGAAATAAACATTTGTGAAAGGTCGCTAAAAGTTGACAACGCTGCCTATTTCAGATCTTACCCTGCTGGCTATAAGAAATTCTGTTTTCTGATTTGCTAACTTAAGACAGCTATACGAGTGCACAGTAGACTGCCATTGACTCACTCACAGTAATGCAGTAAAGTTAATAATTTATCAGCGTCAGGGCCAACCCTGGCCAAACTAGGGCCCTAAGCAGAATTTCATTTTGAGCCCCCCCCCAAAAAAAATGACTATCACTGAAAAACACTAACAAAATAGTAGAAAGAGGAGCGACAGACTAAATGGAGAGACAGAAAGACAAAGGAGCTGAAACATCAAGACGACAGGGCTAGGACAACAATTAAAGACAGAGGATAAAAGGATGAGAGGAGGAAAGGAGTGGCAAGAAAAGGAACCAGGCCAGGGGGGTCTAATCCTGGTCCTCAAGGGCCACTATCCTGCATGTTTTAGATGTTTCCTTCTTCCAGCACATCTGCAGAGTGGGGTGATAGGCTGATCTTTTGAATCAAGTGTGTTGGAAAAGGGATTGAGGACTGGACCCCCCTGAACTAAGAACTGAAAACACAGAACAGAGGAAGATAGGTGAGAGACATGGAAATGAGAAGGATCTGAACAAACACATTATGAGACAGTCAGGAAAACTTATAGCTGGACAGTCTGACTAGAAATAATAATCTCAACTGAGACCAATAGACAGGATGAGAACCAGGACCCCACAAGGCCCAGGTCCCCACAGAGACTGGGGCACTAGAAACAGATGGGAGACTGGGGAACAGAAACACAGGAAGCGCTGACTGAACCCATACCGAGTCTGATGGCTCCTGGACCTCCAGCACAGAGGAGACAGAGCCACCACTGGCAGACCTGGTACTAGGCCACAAAGTCGGGTGTTGGATCACTCGTCTCTTTTTTTGTCTCCTGCAGCTGCTTTAGGCTGACTTGATACTCTACAGAACACATGCGCCACGCCTCACAATTTATCCTTTGCAATGCATTTGCAGAGAATGCATCCCCTCGTAGCTCACCTATAGAGAAGGGTAGGTGTCAAAATATGTTGGAACTTTTTCACCAACTCAACACCGTTGCTCTTTGAAAAGTTCATTTTCAGAAATTAATCTCTTCCAATCTCAACACTGCCTCCCATGGTACCCAGTGATACTGTTCCGTATTCTCCATTTGGGCATCTGCAAGCTCCCAGAAAATGGAAAGAATTATATGTATGCATCTTTAACATAGAGTATAAATGGGTCTTCATTGTACAGGAGCCATATATACTCACTGCAACTACACACTGAAAATGTAAATTTTGACAGTGATGTACATTAGCAACTTTAATATCTTGTTGTTTCACAATTTGTTAAATACAAATTCAAGTTTTCCCCCAAGAATATTTTACACTAACACTGCATCTTGTGCTTCGCAAAGACAAATGATTTGTTAACAAATACAAACTAATTGGACAAATCTATCCCCAGAATGAAAAAGAATATCTAAAGTCTATTTGCAGGGGACAAGTATTACCAGGGGCTCTTGTATGATTTAGAAATTAACCCCTGCATCTGTGATTTGTTCTTCACATTCATGTGGGATAATAAAAGTCTGGTTTACTTAAATTTACTACTACTATATCAGCTGAGCCTTTTGGAAGGTAGAAAAATGTTCTACCACATGCTGCCATTTCCTGAGACATAATTTTTCAGATTAGTTTTCTCTTCCTGTCAATGGATATCCATGCTGTGTAGTGACATGACTTAACTGAATTAGCACTTGAAATGCAGTCAAAACTTTTGTTTAGACTTTCCAAAGCAGCCTTTGTCATTCTCAGCCGGAAAAATTCTACTGTGAGAGAAATTCTGTAAATTGTTGATGATTTGTTTAGACTGAGCAAAGTAGCCTAGGTATAATAATCCTAATTTTCAACTGGGAAAGATGCCAAAAATAGATGTAGAAAAACAACATCCCTTACAATATATCAATCAAATTCATGTAGGATTAAGATCATGTTGACTAATGCAAATCATTACTAGTGGTCCACAGTTAACACTAGCTCAATGTGAATAGTCTTTTAGTGTCTTCTTAATTTGAATAATTTCTTTGATATTTTTTTGAAGAGCCTTTTTTATGTTTTGTGTGTGTATTACAGCTTCTTTTTCAGGAGACCAATCCAGGTGTGCGCTATGAGTACACAATCAATCGGAATGTGTCTGAAGACAAAGACAAGCCTGTTTCTGTTTTCTTCTGGAAATATGGTTCGTGGACTGAATGCAGTATCAGCTGTGGCACAGGTAAGAGAAATAACTAGCTTCTGAAATCATTGGCAGACAACCTTATGCGATGGAGATCTTTGCCCCTATCGCTTGTGGGTAGAATTGCAATGGTCAAAATGATGATTTTTACCATGATTTAATTATATGTTCTCTGTGATTCCAACTCAGCCACCTCTTTGTTGGTTTCAAGCAATTGATTCCAAAATTTCTGTGAGAAAATAAACCCTCTTGTATATCCCTTAACCCTTTATAGGGCACTCATAGAAATACTCTGAAATTCAAAATTTCAGCCTTAATGTGTTACTGGAGGACATAACAAAACTTTATTAATTATGTGAAATTTTTCAAAATTTTTTGTTATGTAGAAAATCAAGGTCAGTGAAGTTACCATATTTGGTTCCTTACCTGTAAGTGGCAAAAAAAAAAACCAAAAAGTTAAAAAAAACAAGAGAAAAACATTAGAACATGACTTTTACAACAGTATGACTGCTAATACATACGCCTTATCACTTTGAATATCATTCCTTACATTAGTACCATTACTTCATGGTATCTAACAAAGCAATTACACTCACTTTTCATGCAGAGGTGTACCTTGCAGACCCTGCAGACCACACACACAGAAACCACAAAAAGGGGTAAAAACAATAACAGGGCCCTTTTAGGGGTTCAAAAAAGAGACTGAAAATATAATTTACAATCAGTTGGCTACCTTTGAATTGATCTGGGCTCCAGTAGCTAATCTTCTCACTTGAGAGCCAGTGGATAGCTGCAACAGCACTATTCATCCTCCATGCTGGTGGGGAGGGGATGGGTAGGTTGACTGATAGCAGGCAGCTCATGACCATGTGGGTTGGGTGGTTCCTATTTCCTGCCCCGTCTGGCATTGTGCTGCAGCTGGCACAGGGGATTGGGGCATCAGGGCCATGTAGGGACCCCGTACCCCCGAGTTCTGACTGCACATTAGATACTCTTCACGTCAAAAAGCCACATTACATACAGCTAGGGACAAGGGGGTGATGAGTAAAGCAGTTGGGAAGGGGCTGGGGTTGCTTTTCTGTAGCCATGTCCCCTGTCTTGTGTGGGGTTACATTCAGTCATCACCACCGTCTTTTTTTTTTTTAATTAATGTCCAGTGGTAGAGGTAATGGCAGTGGCATCCTCTTCCTGTCTTCTGAAATTTGTCAATTTTTTCCATTTGTTATCAAATTGTGACTCTTGCAGTCTCAGTTTGTGTGTAAGTCTCTCCATAACATAGATCTCCTCCACAGTGCACGCCCACTGATCCACGATTGGGGGTGTTAGTTTGTACCACAATTTTGTGATGAACTTTTTACTTGCAGATAACAATATTTTAATTAGATACTGATCCTCTTTTTGCACTACCTCACCCGACAAAACTCACAAGTACAGTATCTTACAGGTTTTGGGTATTTCATATCCTATAATTTTTTTTAAGGTCTGCCATATTTTGTCCCAATACGATTTTATCTTTTGGCAGGTCCAAAGTATATGCATATGGTCCACATGATCTCCAAGCATGGTTGCTGGGTTGTTACCACTCCCCTCCTGATTTTAGGAGTAATAAAATATTGGATCAAGTTCTCTCCAGGTCCTGGAGTTAGTGGATATGCACTGCGTTTCACACATGGTTAACCATTCCTCTTCTGTGATTTCTTCCCCAAGTTCCTTTTCCCATTTCTCTTTGATATAAAGAGAGGAACTATTTCTACATGATGTCAAACCTTGGTATAAACCTGAGATTGTTCTGCATTTCTCTCCCCTGTATGCTTTCTGAAATATCCCTATTATGACATTTGTTGTGTCAGTTTCTATCTCTTTTTCAAAGTAGTGTTTTATTTGCAGATAACATGATCCCCCAATCTAAATTTCTCCTTTAGTTTTTCATAACTCTGCAGCTTGCCCCCTTCAGTTATTGTGCACATTGCACAATACCCTTATTTGCCCATTGTTTGAACCCTGTGTCATGAATGCCTGATATAAATCTTGAATCCCATGCTAACCAAGTCAAAATCTGCCTCTCTCTCTCTCCAATTTATATGTCCCCACCACTGTATTCCAAACTTCAATTGAGATTTTTATTATTGGATCTATTTGATTATCTCGATTGCCCATTCATTCTTTGTGTGTTATTAAGCTTAGTGTTTCTTTTTTTTGTGTTTATATCTATACTTTTCCATTTTGCCCTGCATCCACTCATGTATATCAGAGGTTCGATTTGCACAGCATAGAAATATTCTTTGAAATTTGGTAAAGCCATACTTCCTTTATCTGCAGAGCTGATTCTGGGTTTCTTCCCTCCCCATATAAACCTTGATATCCACGTATTCCATTCTATAAATTGTTTTTGTGGAATAATCACCGGTAGAGATTGAAAAAGATATAACAGCCTTGGTAAAATAGTCATTTTTATTATCTCAACTCTCAAGTTGAAATCTAAACAGATAACTGACCATCTCTCCAAGTCTTTCCTACTGTCTTGATTTATTTTTGTGCAGTTTGCATCATATAGTTTATCTATTCTTTTTAGGAGGTTATGTTTTTGCCTGGGTTTGTTTGTTTGTTTGTTTGTTTGTTTGTTTGTTTGTTTGTTTGTTTGTTTGTTTGTTTGTTAGCAACATAACTCAAAAAGTTATGGACAGATTTTTATGAAAATTTCAGGGATAGTTT